>JAGPNQ010000039.1:0-268357 GCA_020744155.1 Ilyonectria sp. MPI-CAGE-AT-0026
TCGATATCGTCATCGTCATCGTCTTCGAAGGTTGTGATGCCCGTGAACTGGACCACTTCGTCACTTGGAGGCCAGGCGTTGGGGTTCATTGCTAGGGTCGGTCTGTAGGCGCGGCGGGCTTCTTCTTGGGCTTGAGAAAACGGGATTTGGGTCTCTTGCTTGAGGGTATCATTATGCTCCTTTCTCTGTGCTTCGAGGGCGTTATATTGGTCGGTGTAGTTATTCTCTGCGAGCCACATATTGAAGGTTAGCCGGGGAAGATGAGGAACATCTCGTGCCGCTTTTGCCTCTCTCCACTGACGCTTGAGATCGTTGATCTGCTGGATAATGAGAGATCGAGTAAATCGCAGTTGCGAGCGCTGTTCCTTGACTTCTGCTGCGGCTAGGGATGCTTGGTGTTGAGCCCGTATATCAGGAAAGCTGACACTAGTGATGAAGTCACCAGCAGGTCTCACGCGTTGGCCGGTTTTCCTTCTCTTGCCCCATTTCTCAAGCCGCTGAAGCCGGTAAACTGAGAAAGACTCACGCTCTCTGTGCATAAGGGCCGCCTCAGAGAGAACTTTGCTGATGTTGCTGACGGCTTCTAGAGTAGGTGAGCTCATCACGGCGTGGTATCTCTCATAGAGCCGGTTGATCTGATCCTGGGCATCTTGGAAGCGAGAATCGAGAGGCAGATGCTTCTGAATAGAGGGATGTATCGCCTTCCGCTGTTGCCGCTGCTTATCGAGGATGCGGTTGATCACAGGCGTTGCATTAGGCGGCCAGATACCGGATTTTTCGAACCCTGACATAATGTGGTGGGTAGAGAAGCCAGCTTTGTAGATCTCTGAGAATGCTGTTGCGAATTGCTTGCGGTTAAAGGCTAGGTTTCCTTCCCGGATAGATTTGCGAAGTTCCTTCTGATGTGCGTTCTTTAGAAACTGAAAAACTCCCACATCTAGTGGCTGCGTAAGGTGTGTTGAATGTGAAGGCAGGATGCAGATAATGATGTCAAATTGGATGCAGTAGTTGATGCACTGGAAGGAGAGATGCCCTGAGAAGCCGTCAATGACTAGAAGGCGATAAATCTTCTCTTCCTCTTCATGGACCACTGGGGGGGCTGTGTGACGGAAGTCCAAGTTAAAGGGATCACGGAGCCACTCATCACAGCCAAACCAGTCCTGGAAAGAGATCTCTCTTTGCTTGACCTTCGCAGAGGCTCTCCAGGAATAAGCATTAAAGTCATGAAGCCATTCCAATGTAATCTCTTGGTTGCTGAAGCCGGTCTCTGACTGTGCAACCCTCATGCCCGGGATATCGTCAATATCAGACCAATCTGTTGTAGGAGGCGCCTTGAAGATCAGCCAGGGAGGAATTGTATCTCCAATAGCATTTGCGGCTCCAACCTGGGTACAGGACTCTCGATTTGCCGGATCACTGACTTCTGGGCGTTGGGATCGTGTGGTGCGTACGACGAGGACCTGGATACGTTCTCGAAGGCACCCAATGCGAAGACCGCACTCATCTTCATTCCAGCACTCTGAGGGACCGATCCTATACTGATAGATGATATCCTGGAGGCCAGAGAAGAACTTGGTGATATCCTCAACATCAGATGCTTCGAACGACTTACGTGCTCGGTCCACAGCCTTCAGGAACGACTTCCGCAGCTCAGGATGACGCTCACGGAACCGGGGATACCACATCCTGCCGATCTTGGCGTTGGGGATATTCCTAGCAGTCAGGAAACCCAAAGCAGCTTCTTCAACTTGTGACTTCTCTGCTGGGAAGCCGGATTTCTCCATCCACACAACGTATGCTGCCACAGCCGCATCTTCGCTAGGCGTTAGAGTCGCCGGCCGGCCTCGTGGGCCCGGTGGAACATAGGAAGAGGAACTAGTAGCAAGAATACGCTGTACAGTGCCCTTGGAAGTGCCATTGGCCTCCATAAGCTTGCGGTGAGAAGGCGGCGTGCTTATAGCCTTCGTATGCCTCCGTGTGTGATACCGCACATTGGGGTGGACCGCAGCGAGTATGTTGGTGCGGATTTCGGCCTTTCTTTTGTCCGCAGCGTTCTTAGCCGGCGGAGATTGCCTAGAATCACGGCGTACGCGGAGCATCTTGACGTTGATAAAGGTCTACCTGAAATTTAGTAAATAAGGTGCGTTTTTGCGGTGTGGTCGGTGGAGGTTGAACGAAAAGAGGTGGACCACATTAATGTGACTGGACCAGGTTTTTGTGACCAACCTCGGAGAGGTTGGCATGCTTGCAAGCCCCACAATGCCAACGGGTACTCAATTTCCCGACAACTGACCCTCAGGTGACTGAAACTAGCGTCAACGTGGCGCTCTTATCACACAGCCCCGGCATACGAATACACCATGTTCGCCATCTTCCTCCTGCAGCCTCCTGCATGAAGTTTCTGTTGTTACACCACGGCCCTTGCAGTATTCCCATTCGGCAACATGGAGCAGCCGGTTGCGAACCACGAGGCAGCCAGTGTTGCAGACGGCCCAGGTGATCTCGCAAACTCACGTCCGATATACTATGGACAAGGTTATGCGTGTGACAGCGATTCTGGATTTGGATCTGGCAGTGGTGGCAGCGACAACGGTAGGAATCTTAGGCACATGCGTCTCTACTTCAACTAACAATTTCGCAGAGGGCTCTCAACATACGGCGCCATGTTCAGTGGATGATGAGGTAATATCTTCACACCGTCGCTATACTTAGTGAGAACTGACAGATAGACCTAGGAAGAAGCCTTGCATGCGCTCATTGGCAGCGCCAAATTTTCCTCTTCGGCAGTGGAATCTCCCTGGGCTCTCGTCCGCGGAGATAACTTTGCAACTGCAAGCATTGCTGTGATGTATGGTCGGTGAGCAACCACGCCCGCATCACCTTCCCCAGCTAATTAAACCAGCGACTCGTTTCCCTGAAGTACACGTATTTTGCCCTGAAGAAGTATTTTGCATGCTTCCGGCGGATGAGTATGTTCCCATTTGTCTTCAACAAGAATCATGGGTAGGCTAACTGTATTAGACGACCCAAAAACTGGATTCCTAAAGCTTGGGCCTCTCCCAGCGGTGTGATCCCATCGAGGCAGTTCGACATAGTCGTCACTGCTTCACTGGGCTCCACAAGCGAACAAGAATCTCTCATCAAGTAATCGCCTTCCAGAATAGCTGTGGCTTAGAAGCTGACAATATCCCTTTCCAAGGAATCTTCGCGAAGAATCGCATGTCGAACTGTTGGAGTTCGAGCTTCATATACAAGACCCAGGGGTTGATGAGCTAGAGATGGCTCGGAGAACAGAAGTCAATACTGTATTCGAAAAATACGGCTTCATCATTGACGAACAGAAAGAGATGGGATTGGTGCCGTCTTTCGACGCCCCTTGCACCGCGCAATATCGACTTCCCATGCTCATGGACTCTGTCTCCAAAAGTAGCGAGGTGTGCTACGAGTGGAGGAGACAGGGGAGAGAAATATGGTTCAAGCTGTGAGTTTTGCACGCAAACTGCCATTCAGTACTGACACATCACCTAGGGTTCATCGCCGTTATAAAAGATACTCCAAATTGAAAGAGCCTAGCAAGAAACGTGAACGTTGCGCCGAACAGCTACAGGACATGGGTGATCCTTTGCCGGACCCTCGGACGAAGAAAATAAAAATTGAGAAGTGTTAGCTCCCCCTTGAAGATGCTATAATTACTTGTGGTGTTGGGTTTGAAGTTGTCTATGGAGGAGTGGGCCTGCTTGAGATATGTCGTTAGATCCAATGATTGTCGATATAGGGATCGCGGTTGATTTCTTGATGTTGGCCTTGGCAGTTTGAGTTTTTTTCGGTGTTGGAACTATGGCAGCATTGGTGTGGTGTAAATGAAGTTGAACTCGGTATGTTATTTCTTCTTTCGACCGTAATGAGTGTTGTCGAGTCATTTACGAGAGAAATGGCGTGCCTGTTTAGAGCGCTTGCAGTGACGGTCGAATTCCAGGTCGTAGAGCTTGGAGATGGCGCGTGGGAGATTGCTGTGCGGCTGGGAGCGAGTCGGGGCGCTAGACTTCTCAAGCGCACAGCGAGTACAGAACAATGCCATGCGCAACAACACACCTGGATTGAGTCATACTCGTCTTTTCGCTCAGCCTCGACACAGCCCGCTAATTCGTTCAACGCACCCACGCACCCTTCTGCCTCGTCACAGGACCCTGCCCAGTTGCCGATGGTGTGCTACATTAGAAAAAGTCAACTCGCCAACATTCGAAAGAACCCCTTTCGCATTGTACCAGACCCCCCGGGGGTCACAACGCTCCCGTTCACCATCTGAACCAGCTCAGGGCAAAGTTGTTACTGCCGTCCGACTCGGACCATGACGCATACTTCGTGAGTATCTTTTTAGCCATGGCACAGAAGCATTTCTACCCATACCCACCACCCTCATCACACAGAGTCACCGATACGGAGTTTAAATTTCCAAGTTGTCACACTATACGTCTTGGCACACGACACAGACACGAAGGACTTCATTGTGTACACGGGGTATGTGACGAAAGAGTTTGTGGAAAAGTTTCATGATCCATTCAAGGGACCACTGGGCGAGGAAGCAATTGAGCGTTCCGGAATCAGGATCGAATGCGCACGAGTGCCCATCTGGCCGATTCTGGGACTGCGTCAACGACTCGGCAAGGCGTTGGGGCGCAGTGTGGTTGGGGATTTCAATGATGAAGGGATGGAGACGTGGGAGAGGGACCCGGAGAGTCAAGAGGACAGCAAGCGAAACAGCACCGCCGTCTCTGACGAGGAGCCTTCGTTGGGCGCGAAGAGACGCTGCTTCACCGACAGGTCCCCGGTTGAGGTGGCAATGTAAGACTTTGATGCTGGGGGTTTCCATCCCTTGAACGGCCATGACGTCTCACGAATGGATATATTTTGGCCATACGGACATACATGTATGGCATGTAGCACAGTCTCATTCCCTTCCAGCATGAGTGTTTGCGGTGTCTTCCACTCGTTAATTGCTACGACCACTACTTATTGTATCATCAACGAGGGCCTTTACAAATAGCCCATCATGGCTCGTAATAAGGAGGTGGAGACCTTCTGTGGTGAGTTGGGAATGGCTGCCAGCGAAATGATCGCAGCATCGGTGTTGACGCCGTGAGTTCACACATGTCTACCAATCAGTAACAATAGAGGCTGCCCTACATACGGCACTCACATAAAATGGTGCATACCTAACAAGTCGGTTCATAGCTGACATGGGAGATGATAACTATGGATGCGCATGGGCAGTCGAAGCCAAGGAAGACGTTTCTGAATTGTCTCCCACCGTGACCATGGATGTACTGTATTCAAGTTGACGTGGAGGAATCCCCGATTATTTTGACGAAGTTGTAAGAGGCTGCTCCAGTGGCCGACAGAGATCGTGGGGGTTGGTTTGAACTAAAAGGTGCGTTCACCCGTTTCAACAGGGCACTCCCTAGCCCCATCGTGGTCGAATGTAGCCTTGTCAAACTGCTGGCGGTGTAGCATTTGCAGTGCGTCCTTTGTCGCTGCTTTGCTGTGCGTTGAGAAAAGAAGTCTGGAAGAACGGCAGTCGTAGTGCTTTGACTCGATCCTCTCCATATTGACGTTATTCATTGGATACGGGATTGGCTAAGGATTTCATGGTACCGGGCAGGGGTTCTCCATCAACCTCATTCTTCCTTGGGAAGGTGACCTTTGGGCATTGATACCCAACGACCAACAGGGTGTCTGTCCGAGAGTAACAACACTTTGCTGTGTGCCACCCCACACTGCCCAAGCACTACCAACCCAAAGGTGCTCAACACCGCATCATCCCAGGAAGGGGTTGCATTATGCAAGCCAATCACACTACAGAGGCAAGGAAACTCAGGCAGTGATGAGGGACGAGGTCGGGAAGTAGGCTGCTCTGCTGGCAACGCCGTATTGCAGAGCCGCTCACCGCATCGACTCGGCTGCCCTGTAATGTAGGGAGGGTGGGAGCTCTGCATGACCAGAGCGGCAAGGCATCCGAGCCGAGTGAATTCCTCGTGGCAATGCATCAGCGTAGTTCCACGCTGGGCGTGCTATGATACTTGTGAAAGATGGGAGTTCTCTATGTCGACACCGAGCCGTACTTCTCGGCACAAGCTCGCATATGGGGCATGAGTAGTCAATGGATTCATTACGAACAAATTGCGTGTACACTGTGTGGTATCCATCCATGTTGTGCAGATGGCCCTGGCCGGCGTGTTTTCCTGCTCTTTGTCAAAACAAGGCGAACGGAACTGTCCCAGCCGCCATACCCCAGTCATGTTGATGGTACGTGGAGGTTCCACAGCATGGGAGGAGAGTACGTCCATGCAAGTGCAGTCACGTCGCCCGCACAGTGCCAACCTGTGCCGCTAGCTTGGCGCATTTCCGATCATCCAGGGATGGCAATCCGCCAGTGGATACTCAGGGGGCTGGGCTGGAGAGAGCGGACAACCCTTGTTGATCAGAGACGCCTTGTCTCGTTATCCCTACCCATCGGGCTTTGTCTGCGCACCACTATCAACCCGGGCTAGCGGGCGGTTGACACACTACCGCCCGCCTCGAGACACGTCGTTCAGCCGCACTACTGCAATGGTACTCATATCCCCGCATGGACCTGACTGTGCCGTGCGCTCATGTTTGGTCCGCGGCTCCATGTTGCCATAGCGGCAAGCCACTCGTTCAACCCCGAAATAGCATGTATGTCTTACCACAACTCTGACTCCAGGGTCCAGCAGATCTGTCTCCAGTTATCCCGTCGCCCCGTTTCATACCCTTGGCAGAGCAAAGCATGGCCGGAGCAGCCGTCCCATTGAGGCTGCGAGGACACCTGAAAATATAGAATCAGCCAATGGATTGCAGCAGCCGTACCACTACCAACCTCATTCTTCAGACCGCCAAGCGGCCGCCCTGGCTGTACCCGCTCTTACCAGCAAGGGTTAGGTGATGAGACCTGGAGTCATAGGCAGAACCGCCCGAATCTCGTGCCTCTCCAGAAAGACCAAGGGATTCACGGCCTTGCAGTGTCTTGTGAACATGGTTAGCGCCGGCGGGAAACTTTGCCGTGTGATCGGTCATTCCTTGGGTGTCAATGGGTAATGACAGCACATTCTCCCCTGGCGCCGCTTCTGTGGAATATCAAATTTACCCAGTTTTCGCGCCTCGGCCTCGTCCAACCCTCCCAATTCTGAGCCAGAGAGTCCGCAATAGTCCTCCCCAACCACACAATTGACTATAGTACGCCTCATAGAACGTCCCACTCCTGCTCAACCCTTAGGTACTGGTACACCGGTGGAGAAATGCTAATCTCATACGCCCGTGTACGTGTTGCAACTAACAAGGAGGCGATAATGCCGAGGCGATAAAGACAATCTCGGCTGTCTGATCAAGGCCATGTGCGCGGCCAGCTCGGGCGGGCTGTGGGTCGGATATTGACACTCTAACTGCATGCCGTTACAGTGGCACTTGTCTCTTCCCTCTTCGCTGACGCTGGCGATCCCAGAAGTACATCATGCCGTGATTGCCTGTTCTGCCTTTTGCCGCGGTGGCCTCGTTCGTTCACGCCTTAGGCCGCCTCCTCATTGGTGATGGGTCGACACTAGACTATGCTATTTGCATATGCAAGGACACAACCCAGGAAGAGCGGTGAAAAATGCGTTGACTTAAGATTTGGGTCGCACTGAACTATAAAGTCTGTGTGGGTGTTCGGCATGTCACCTGTGCTCTCAAGCAACTGCATCAACGTCAATTTTCTCTTTCCAGACTCGCCCAAAAATCTTTACCCACTATGACAACTGTTGTTGAGTGGTGTTCTTGCGTAAGCCGCCTCGGATAAAGATCCTTGTTAGGTCGAACTAATATCTCTTAGCGATGTCTTGAGCTGTACGAGGTTGTCCCGTACAAGGAGCTTCCTCCATGCCAGGAATGTCGAATGCCATCCGATAAATGGTGCTGCGTACGCAAAGAAATCTGGGAAATAATTGATATGGAATTCAGGGCACATGCTGAAGAGATGGACGAAAATGAAGCTTGGGTTACTGTTGATCGTACAGAGGGTTGGTCGATTGGAGGATTTCGAATTACTAACGGGGATTGGGCCTGGAAGGACGGATGGAAAAAGTACCTTAGGGAACGCATAGAAAAGGAGACGTTTTAGTAACATCGCTCTGGGTCTTAGTTGATAATGAGTATTCCGGCAATCACCTAGTGCATCGTACCTGCCCCAAATGCCTGGATGAGTTTCACATCCTACATATGAATATTCCTCATCGTATGTCAAGTTGATCGGAGTGTATCAGATTATCTCCTATAAGTTTTTCTATCCCCTTGGTACACTTTGTGACTTTACCCCAACGAGGCATATACGCCTGGATTTCCCTATACGTCCACACTCAAAGCCAGAAGGGAATACTGTGGTTCCCTACTGTCACCAGCAAAAGGCCTGGTTGTCAGTCTGGTCTAGGCTGGACTGACCTATCTTTGAGCAATTGATCTCTAGGCCGCACATTGACCAAGTAAAATAGATCGACAACAACAAACGGGGCTGATGTCGGTACGCCAGAATATTGGATTGCGGGCCGCGCCCGCGGCCTGGTTATTGGGCTGCCTGAATGAATGCGAGCACGTCTTGGGAAAATCTCGTGGCGGAATGCGAGTTTCAGGGGAGCAGAGCCAGTAAAGGGAAAACTAAACTACTGAAAGACATACGGTAAGGAATCTTTTTAGGAGAGGAAATATTTACAGCTGCGGTGCATATCTGTAAGACGCAGATGCAACCACTTCAACCAGGTTCAAGTAAGGATCGGGCTGAGGTGGTGGCTAGATTAAGATCGTAACCTGGCTTTGAAAGGCCCCATCTGCCACATGATCACCCGCCTTGTGGAGGACTCTCACGTTGATATATACGTGGACGACTACGACGGAGCCACGGCTCTTTTCACGCACTGCAGCAACTCGATGACGAGGCATTGGGAACGATTTTACGTATGCAACGCCTTGGGCTCCTTGAAGACGCTAAACTCGACTGCTGTTGGACATTCGAGGAGATTGACCGTGCGATGGGAAAGCCGTCGCTGACATCTCTATTGGAGTTGAAGGAATAGACCTTTTTATTTGTGGATTTTACTATATTCTAGTTAGTACTGGTTACTTGGATGTGAGACAACAGATGAAGTTCTGTATCGTGGATCGACTGCTCTTGAATTGATAACTCGATTAAAAAATCTATAGATTGGCCGTTTCTGAAAGATACGTGGAACCACTGAGACGTTGACGGGTGATATGGGCTGCTTGGAGTAGATGGAAAGTCCCCGCCTGAGACGATCCTCTAGCTTGGGGCGTCCGGGCACTTTGGATCCAACGTCATGAAACGTGCCATCGTGATGTACGAGCACGATGCCTAGTGTTTCTATGAGAAGCTGTAGATAGTCATATGCCTTAGTGACGCGTAGCTAGTGAATGCACCTGACTTCACGAGCTCTTAGTGTTTGCATATTGGTTATGGTGGGATATGAAACATCTTCCTGGACTAGCTTCCTACACTTCTCAATGGCTGGGTCACGACATCATCTATATCTGAGTAGTAGCTAACTATCTATCTGCTTCTGTAGTAATTCGGCTTGAGTAGTTCTCGGATGGCTTGGGCCAAGCACCTTCTTTCTAAGGACACATGTCTCTTGACAAAGAGTATTGGCTTCGTCCTGTTTTCCGTTATGCCAGAGACTTTCAGAAAGTCCATACATTGATGACAGCGTATCTGGGTGATTCTGCCCTAAGCATTTCTGTCTTCCAGCCAGTGCCTCTCGATACAGCTTCTCCGCGTCTTTGTATTGCTTTTGTTCCAGGTGTGTGTCTGCTAAAGAATGCATGATGTGGAAGATGAACACAGGATGCGTTCTCTCTTGCGTCTTGCCCCAGCTCAGCAGATTCTCGTATATTTCCTTGGCTTTTATAAAGTTGCCCACACAGAGAAAATAGAAGCCATACCATTTCTGGGCCAGCTTGGTGTCGATACAATCCTTGCCCCACACCTGCTTTGCCAGACTCAGCGTCTCTTCAAGCCCAACCCTTGTTTCCTCTCCAAGATTTCCCTGGTATGTGTACGCAATCATAAGGCTTAACTTGCAGTGAATGGTCAGTCGATGCTCGGAGCCCAGCACTGTAGTTTCAGTATTGAGCGCGTCTTTCAACACTGTCGCAGCCTCGTCGTTGCCTTGCTCCCGGAGCATTTTCCCCCATGCATGTAACACGTCTATTGTTGCTGGGTCTTCACGACCGAACGTCTCCGTCGCTCGTAACTGAGCATCATCTAGCACTGCCAACGCATCCAGTCTACGCCCTTCGAGGCAGAGGACTTGGGAAAGGCGAACTGCAGCATCCACAGCGACAGAGTTCGGATATCCCTTCCACGCGTTCCACAGCTTTTCAAATGTTTCCCTGGCCAGATCTAGCTTTCCTTGAAATTTGAATGTGACTCCGATATGCTTGAAGGTCTCTGTTGTGTGGTCGTGATTTATGCCTCGCAGATTAATGAGAGTTTTGAGAATTAGTAAAAATATTCTCAAAGCTTCATCGTATTTAGACTCTGCACGGCATTTTATTGCACAATCATTTAGAGTTATGGCCGTGTCGTATGCCTTCTCCCTGTCGCCTTTGCTTTCAGAGTGGCCGTGGTCTACGGCCATGCCGTATAGATTGAGACCTTCGCATTCCGGGTGACCGTGGTCTGGGTTCATCTTGAATAGCCATTCGCACAGCTCTTCTAAATGAGCCTGAGTCTAAAGCACATAATTAGACATGCATCTCGAAGTGCATGTCATGACTTACCGATGACTCCCCTGGTTGGGGATCCGAAGAGCGTAAATTGGAGGTTAACGGATGAGCATCCATAATGGGCAGTGCAGTTAGAAGTTGTGCTGGTTGTGTACTTATTAAAGCAATCAAGTTCCGGGGGGAGACGTGGCTGCTTTATACGCTGGTAAAGCTTCGAAGCCTCATGTTCATGGGGGATACATGTGTACAAGGCGGCAAACTCTGACAATCAAATAATTGGAAGGAGGATGTACTGTCTGTGCGTGCATGAGTCCCTGTTTCGCGGCCTAGTAGCTCCCGAAGCGCCTCTACTGGGATGTGTTCTATGCGACTTACTATGCGGCTGGCAAGACATTATTGAAACTCTGCACTTCTGTAAGCCGCGGTCGAACGTGGCAGTTGCGTATTGCATGAAAACGTACACGCCAGCGTCAAGCTTCACGCCTGCCCCATGTCCTTTGTAGTACCGGGGTCTTCATGTTTAGTGGCGTGGCTGATGTACGTGCTCGGTCAGCTTCTCTAAAGGACATGGCCGATGCGGTTTTGCTGTGTTTTGTTGGGCACCTCACGCCTGCTAGTTCGATCTCATAATCAAGGAAGACTATTTATGACTGATTGGTCGCGGTACCAAGTTGACCTAGCTTAGGGCCATATAAGATTCGAGGCGGTCAGAGGCCCTTGATAAGGACAGGACCTTGGCTGCAGAGCTGGCAGCCCTCGTGGCCGCGTGACTCATCTCTACTCCCGGTGTGATTACCCTGCACACCTAGACCTATTTTTAGGGCGGACACCTGTCGGTGACTCAACATTCCCTTTTTTTCATTTTTAGAGCCCTCTTAATTCGTTACCCTGTGTTGCCTGGATAACGTAACCCTCCAAAGAAGGCTCGCCTTGATTGTGGTGACAGTAGTGCACAGTACGGCCCATTATTTTACGTAGCTAAACTTGACCAAAAGTCCCATTGACAACTCGGTACATCAATCACTAGGTTATGTAACTGAGTCTCGATCCAACTCCGACAACCCATCACCTTGGTTACGATTGCTCTACTTCTCAGCCCATACGTCCTTCTTCGCCTACCCTCTTCCTCTCATTGCCTATCGATATCATCCCGAGATCTCTCAGGGCTTTCACTCCTAGACCTTGAAGCAGTATATGTAGCCCGGTATCTTTCTGGGCTGGCCTCCTACACCTTGTGCTTAGTTTTATCGGGTTTCCATATGAGGATTCGACGATGCCTCTCTATTGTATGAGGAAAGTTGCGGAAGACAATTAGCAAGAAAGATGTCCAGGCAAAACAGGCAAAGAGGCACTCGGAAACATCTAATCGAGCCTGCCAATATCGAGTTCTCTCAGTCCTAAAAACGACTTCCTAACGCAATAACCGACAAAAGAATGGCCATACTTCTCCAACCACCTAGGGATTTCTTATCAATGTGGAGTGGGGTATGTTAGTCAATGTTGATCGCTCATGAGGGGTAGCTGGCCATCCATCGTCGGAGAGGTCCATGTGGACAGCACCGGCGGATGAGTGGCGGTCACTGCGGCGGTTCGTTTAAGCATCCACGGTAACACAATAGCTGTCCCATTCAGTCTATGCCGATCTAAGACTACAGGAAAATTGGGTTCCGTGAATTCGAGAATCTCCTCGGAGAAAGTTCACTTGGTGTTGCATGCGACGTGCATCCAACTGGGAACTCTTTCCGTCAAGATAGCCTCAATAGCGCTCGCGGCTATCATGTCGAGATTACGATAGAGGGTGTCTACTAGGCGGGAGATACAGAAAGGATACTCAAGTCCACATCCTACTTGTCTGTGACGGAAAACTGTCGACTGTCAGTGCCAAACTTCAACCATGTGCCCTGCGCTGCAATCTGGTAACTAAGATACAGTGTTTGCTCCTTTCGCTGGTCGACCATTGATATGAGTTCGAAGTACTTCTCGTCTTCGTCAAGCTTCGACCTGTGGCTTTTCCTACATGGAGCAGCCAAGTCTTTCACAAAGAGGCTCGAAGATCTGCACCCATACCCATGGAGTGCAGTTAAGGAACAATTGCATGCCGCATGCACTGCCCGCAAGACTGGAATATCAAAAGTGGGATGCGCTGTGAACCGGGAGAGTCCTTGGACTTGTGACGACATTACTAGAGCCGCGAAAGAACTCCAGGAACTCCAGGTGAGAGTACATGATCAACGTCCAGTACTAATGACTACTTAGAAATCAAGCACCATCAGAGAAGGGCCGGAAGAAATGGCCGTAATCGAGATTCCATCTTCGGCCGAGACTGCAACTCCTCCAACACTATCGCCTCCATCCTGTCAAATAAGCCAGGATGCCTGTCTAAGTCGGTCAGTAACAGATCATCGTGTCGGAAAGGAATCTATTTTGCAGCTAGTTCTGCCAGCGTCTCAAAAGACGCAAGACTCTGAGCCACGAATAGGGGGTGGACCAAGTCCATCGTCCCGTCAGGTCACGCCCTCCGCAGAAGTGAGATTAGAGCCGACGAAACCAACAAGAATCCCAAGTCTACCGATGCTGACCAACAGAACAAGCAGCCCAACAGCCTCTACCTATTGAACCATGAGCAAGATTTCGGTCAACGCGAGCGATCCCCACACGATGATGGCAACAATGCAAAAATGGAAGATTTCACTGCTAGATCTGATTGCATATTCCCTCCCGGTCCCGGAACTCTATTAAAGTGGAAAGCGGGGCTCGAGTTCGATCAGGAGACTCCGATTACCCGGCCTGGGAAGAAGCACAAACGTCCTACCATCGGGGGCATCATTGATAAGTGGAATATCGACGAAAATAAACTCACAACGATGATTGGAGAGTCTCCCTCCCGCCAAATCATTAGCCTTACTGGTGAGCTATCGTCGTTGGTCCCATTCGACAAGGCCCAGCCCCTACTAGAGCGTGTGCAAGAAGAGCGCCGCAACGGAGGTCTAAAAGTCTTGAACGACACATTAGCCAAGAAGGCGCGTAGGTCACAGGCTACGTGTTGTCCAAGGGATGTTCAGCGTGCCATAGGCATCGCCGCTAAAGACAACCAACCTCAGGACAATCAACTAGACGCCCAGGGCAAGAGCCATGGCGGTGCCAACAGGCGCAACGCTAAGGGCCGTCGGCGTAATGCAATGCGTCCCACTCGCGGTGCTGGATGGTCGTCTACCAACTCATTGAATCGGGACAGGCACCCCAAGACCAATCCCCTCTCTCAAGACAGTGCCGTTGTACTGTCTAGCCAGTCGAATCCACGAAAACGAAAGTTGTCAGAATCTTCTTTCTATGCCTCTCAGCGATTCACCCCTGACGTTGATCTTGGCGATGTCACACATTCACCTATCGACAGTGCCGAAAATAACAGCCCCAGGGTCATTCGTGTGTCACTATCGGTGATATGGGCAATGCTTCTCAGCTAGTCGATAGGCCAACGCTCTCGGAAGGTGATAGGAAAGACGACCTGGAACCCGGCCATTCACCTGAAGAAACTGCCAAACACTCAGATACAGACCCGACGACCGATGGCAATAAGGGCACCACATTTAGCTCAACTATTGTTATCGACGATCATGAGCACGATTGCTTGGAGACCCATGACCGACAAGAAGTACCACCAGATGCTCTACACACGCTCGCGCCAGGCACTTGGCTGAATGACAAAGCTGTATACTTTGTCTTGTTGCTTATTGCAAGCGCGGTGCCAAAAACATTCACTGTCATTGATCCTATATTATCTAAGCCCGAATCAGGATGCTCAATTGCCACTCACTCTCACCTGACCGTCTTGGCCCCCATCAACCTGTCCAACAACCACTGGGCCCTCGTTGTTATCTACGGAGACGAGAAACGCGCCGATGTATACGATTCGATGACCAATCCAGACAACACCGAGTGGATTCACTTGTCGGTCAAGGGCTTGATTCCTCGGCTGTTCCCCACAGCGGTATCATCAGACTGGAAGATTACGAACCAGCCAACGCCCTCACAGCCTAACTTTGATGACTGCGGCGTCATTGTTCTTATTATCGCACTGTATCTCGTTTGCCGTCAGCCTCCACCTGTGGCGTCTATCAACGGGCAACTATGGCGCCGGCTCTTCTCCGCCTTGCGCGACGACGGGGGTGACCCGGAGGCCTGGATGCGAGAAAACGTCCAGCTTACATTGGACGTTTCTCCCCCAGCCCCCATATCATTACAGCCAGAGCGGGTTTTGAAGTTCCTAGATGAGTATCGATCGCACCTTCAGAACGCTTCACAGCAATCAAGCCAACTAACGGATTTACAAGAGACAACCCTCCAGGTAGCCTCGATGGTTAACAACCTGATTGACTCTGCAGTCGATAGCAGAGCTAGATTAACTAGCTAAGTGGCTAACCTCAAAAACAATATCTCAAAGTATAGCAGCGAGCCGCTTCACCTTTCTAAACTTCTCTCCCTGGGGAAGACGCCCCTCGATCATTCCATTATTCAGCAGATACTGGATAAGTCTCAAAAACAACTATTCGAGAGCCGCCGCTCTCAAACTCTGTGTCATGAGAGCGCCGATGCGTTATCGTTCCTGATGCACTACGTTACTCGCATGAATAAGTCGCTTCAAGTCCATATCAAACAGCTTGATGAGATAAAAAGAATAGGCCATGCAATGGAGGCGATGTTGGCAGTGCTTCAGGAACATCCTCTAGTTATTGGAGTTGTTGCTAGTAAACCGTAATTGAAACGACTTGCTCTACTCCTCGTCCTGTCCTCATGTGCCCTTGATCTTGCTCCGAGACTGGCACTAAGTTGCCGCCCACGGATATCATACTGCGTGGTCATTGAGCTACACGTCTTCGCTGATATAATATAGCTTCCTTGGTAACCTCGCCCACGTACTATTGGGACGAGATACGAGACCGGGTGCACGAACATGGAAGCCTGGGGGTGAGAGTGAGGATGGGGAGGTGGAGGAGTGCACGGATGTCTGCCCCCAGGTTTGAATGATGGGCTTGAAAAAGGTGTAAAATTACCCGCACCCGCATCAAAGTTAGCAAGTTCACGCTCAGCAATGCTGAGACGGGGGGGGAGACGGCGATAGAAGAACAGAGAAGGCTACTGGACCGACCATGGACCGCCGGCTGGGCCTCGTCCTTCGCCGGTCGAATTATGATTGGCTCGCAGGAAGCCACATGTCAGCAACGACCAGTGAGGCTACAGGGCATTGAAAACCCCCGCTTCACCACCTCCTCACTTTTTCGCCTCTAGTATGTTCACTCTTGAGACTCATCAAATTTGCCTCTTTAATTAATCTGAACTGCGATTGATAGTCACCTATTTTCGTACGTGCTATTTGAGGAACTGGGCGACCACACCTCAGCCCTAGCCACAGCCACAGCCCCTGACCTGGGCAGCTTGCGAATTGCAGCTCCCGACGATTTACTACGTATTGGTATCGTGGCAGTCGCAGGCTTTCAGTCTTCGCCATTTTTCCCCTGGGAGCGACCCTTTCACGCAAAGTATCCCGAAGACACACTAGCATCGTATTGCACACAGTTCAAGGCCCACATCCAGAGCGATGAATTCGTTGTACTAGTGCAAGAAGCTGCCTACGAGCCATCCGAGGGTCAGGAGACCAAAGCCGTTATTCCACCAGACAATGGATGGACACCTCCGGACGCTGGGGAGATGGTCGTTGTTGGAGTGATGAGCTTGAAGCTAGAGCCCAATTCTCCACGAAGGGGACAGTTCAAGAACCGCAATGGTGAATGATTTTATTTGTTAGTCCTTGATTACGTCAACTGATTTGAAAACCTAGGTTCATACCCACATCTCCTCAATAATGCTAGGCGAGACCTAAATCAACGCCACTGCGATTTGTGGAGTCGTGTGTCTGGTGATGTGAAAAAAAGGTAGGTGAATGGGACACGGCGCACATCGGCAAACAAGATGTGATAGCTAACACACTTTCCATTTTTTTACCAGGCATTGTGATGGATATTCAGTCGTCAACATGCTAGTCGTGCATCCTGCCTACTGGAAACGTGGACATGGCACTGCTCTAGCGCGATGCGCAATGGACTTGTCGGATCGCTACCACATCCCTCAATGCGTCAGCACTACACCAATGTCAGAAGGCCTTTTTGTTGGGTTAGGATTTCAAAAGATCTGCCTCATCGTCGTCAAAAGGGACGCTGAAGACGCTGGAGACGCTGAGGACGCTGAAGGGGTGAGCGCGGCACTTTTGACGTACTGTGGAAAATTGCCATCCAACGTTTAAATTTTGATGTATGCTGCTTAATATTGATAGTAACTTATGATAACACATGATTGACATTGGCATGTTTGTTGTTCATATTTCCTTGTGGACTCCCTGTTGATACATTGCGCGCAATGACCGCATCGCCTTCTCTTCAAGCTATTCCTCCGCACCACCCACAATCCTCGTCGCATTAAGGTGATGCCCTCTCCGTGACAGAGGTGTCATGTGTATCACTTAGACTCGGCGGCCATAGTAATAAGTCTTGTTTATGGATCGGGCGTCGATGACCCTAATGTTGTACACCTTAGAAGGGCTACAGACGCTTGTAAACCGTCGCCTCGTGCTTGAGGTCTTTGGCCAATGCCCTGACTGTGTCCTTGCTGACGAAGGTGTCTCGAACTCCGAACACAGCTCGACCAGACGACAGGTTACTATTAAGCTAGATTGCAGCCTAACAACAAGGGAAGGAGTGATATGACATTGAGGAATGCCAACAAGTCTAGGGACTATAATCTAGTACTTCCACAACGAAGCGGTTTATAGGAATTGTGTCTTGCACAAAAATGTTGATGCGAGCGCTGAAGCAGCCTAATTCATGTTTGGTACCTGCTTCCAAAACTTCATAGCCGAGCATCATTGACTTGGCGTGGCTCTACTGGGAGCTTCGAGATGAGCATCTCGACCGACGATGTCTCAATCAACGATGGTGAAACAGCTCCCCACCCTCTCCCCTTTAGTTGACCGGCTCGTACCTAGTCCATCTAGCAGAATCTCTTCCGGGGCGCACTGGCACTGTATGACCGGCGTGGTTGCACGCCGCACGCTTGCGAGTTAGGTCTCATTCTCACCTACGATTCTTTGGTGTGTTGCACTAACTTGGAGTCACGTAGAACTCGATGCGGTAAGACACCCAGCAATGGGAGTCAAGTCATGGCTGGAGAGTTGCTCCGCAAAGGGCATCGTCAACCAGCTAGTATTATGAAGGGAATCTCATTTGCTTCATTAACCTATATAGTTCTGTAAAAACGCGTCGCATATCATATGGAATGTTACACAGCAGTCCGAGCATTGTGAAATACTGTCACTAAATGGCATAACCCAGTTCGTGGCTTCCTTCAGCGACCATGCATGACGAAGCACGCTCGCCAGGTGACCTTCGGCAAAGCTTCATTCCGCACCACTTGTCAGCAATCTTATGATTTCCGTGCCAGTGCTCTCTCCAATATTTGCCTTTGTGTCCACAAAAGAGCTCAGATCCCTAATTCCGTGACCCCCCGAGCACACCAGCAGGTTCGCCTTGAAAAGGCTGACGTCCGTGATTTCCACCGCACCTGTTGTCTCGGTCTGAGGAAACTGGTCCTGTACCTCTTCCTGACGCTTTCGGGATTCCTCAGCTTGCCTTTGGGCGCGAAGGTAAACAGAGAGACAGGCTCGGTGAGTTGAATATGGGTGGAAGTGTCTGTCGAAGAATTTCCTCATCTCCGACTTCGTAAGAGACTCAATGTGGGCCGCGTCCTTTGAATCTGCTCCTGTTTAGCTCTTAAAGGTCAAATATATGTTAGTTTATGCCACGTACCACACTTGAAATCATAGGTTTCGCCTTCAATCTGATGCCAATGCTGGGTGCGTTCTTCATCCAGGGTCTTTTTCGCAAGAAGGAGGATCGCAGCGCTTTGTTTGTGCTTCCTAAAGTCTTCGTCGGTCATCTTCTGCAACGCACCTCCGAACTTGGTCAAGAACGTCTGGATTCGGGAATGGAGATATTCTGGTGTCATCTCACTTTGAATAATGAGATGGAGTCCAAAGTTAGTTGAGAGGTCTCCAGCAAAAGTCCCAACGACGTAACCGAGGTTTTGCTTAGTTCTGAGCTGGTCGAAAGCAGGCTCTTTCATCATCTGCTCGATAAGGAACGTCTTTGCACGAACCCCATGATCACCTCGATCTCCCGTGTAGAACCATACTTCTATACAGTTGTTGGTATTGTTAGGGTCTTTCAGTGTCTTGGTATAGACGTAGTTGGATCCCGGGGGCAGAATGAGTGATCGGATAACGGGCCACTGATCCTGAGGCAGTATGCCAGGGTTCAGAATTTCCTCCACGCTTTTTGTCAACTTAAAAGCGACTTTCGGAAGTATGTTTCCATTTGCATAGACTTCTATGAAAGCCTGAGCTAGCATCTCCTGTTGAAAGAGTCGGACGTCCCCAACAGCGATGTTGGGCAACTCAGCAGCTAGGTCCTTCATGGTGTACACATTTGACTCGGCGATCAGCCAAGGATGGTATCTTTGCACCTGAATATAGGGACTTTCCATCTGGAAGTTGTCGTAGCGTTTGGTGAGCTGTTCCTTGATAATATCAAAACGATGGTCCTCGATATCGAGATCCTTCATTGTTTTGACGATCGTTTCAAGAAATACCGAGAGATAGCTGATGTAGCCGGTAAAACTCAAAACCAGGCCACGATCGTCGGGGTAAACTTTGTACCATAGCCCAGCCAAATCCGCGTTATACGAACTCGGATTTTGGTCGAATGCGTCATGGATCAGGTTCGAAATTAGACGGGCCTGGACTTGGCTCTTCGCCGAGGAGTTGACCAGGGGTATCCTCAAGCCGAGAACAATGTTTGCTTTGGGAACCCCGAAGTGTTCTTCCATCCACCATGTTCTAGCTCTGTCGTCTTCTCGAATGAGAAGAGGCCCCGAGGGAGTCTTTGCCGCTTTATTCCGTACGTTGAGGTCTTTGGGTATGAAGGTGTTGGGGTGTGGTAGGTGAAGAGTAGAGAGACGCTTCTCAGCGGTCACCAAATATGCATGCTCGAAAGATTCCATCAAACTGTCAGGGATCTTCTCACACCGATACTTCGTTCCATACCACTCCTCCGTCTGGTTCAATTCGCCTAGGAAGTCGCGAGAGACAATGGTCATTCGAAGATTGTTTGGGCGAAGAGTTGCCAATGCATCCTTGATCTGCTGAGGCTTAAAGTTCCGCAGGCACTTGTCGCCGCTCAGAAGCCATTTGTGTGGTAGAGGCTTCTGCATGGCTGAGCTAATGCTGCTAGTGAACTTAATACCAGGTTCCCTCTCGTCGGATTGGAACCTTACATCTCCCATTCTCTTCAGCTCCTCAAAGACCCGACCTGCTTTGTCGCAACAACATTCTTTCTCCGATTCGGGTACCCTCGACATCGCGACCGCCGTCTACGACGAGATCCTCGTCTAGCTCTGCCGTCCACGGCCCGCCACCCTCCGTCTACCATCTACCATCAATCAATCCGCATCCAAATATCGCCCCTGCCGTGCGCGTGCGCGTGCGCCCATGGCAAACATGGCCAAAATGGCCAAGCCCGTCTGCGAAGACGGCTGGCTCGCCTACCTCGAGGAGACCATCCGAAACGCATCCGACTTCGAGAATCGTGTCCATGCCGTTGAACAATACAAACGCGCCGTTGCTGCCGAGCCTGGCAGCTTGCGCATATGGCTTTCCTACTGCGACTACTTCTGATCGCTCTGGGAGGCGACTCAGGCCCTCGCCAGTGACGGATGGACTGACGAGGAGCTTCTCATAGGTCGCGAGCTATTCTCATTCGGCGCCGCTCTGGACCTATGGCAGCAGGGCTACGAGGCTATCCAATATCGCATCAATGACAGTCATCTGCTCTGGGATCGATGGGTCTCGCTCGAAATGGAACTGTTGTCCACGACACGCACCCCCGAAGGCATCAAGCGGATCACCCATCTCTATTGCGACCGCTTGCAGACACCCCATGTCACTTGGGAAGAGACCTCTCAAAACTACTCCAACTTCCTATCAAGCTACAACCCTGACGCGTGGTTGGACTTGATGAAGGACATCACCAACAATGCCCAGGAGGTCAAGCATCTCATCGCCGCTCGCGATCCCTTTGAACTCAAGCTCAAAAAGGCAGCTTCAGCCAACGACATCGAGGCTCAAAAGGGAGCCTTGACGGAATATTTGGACTGGGAGATGCTTCAGAGCAGGCGGAATAATAACAACCCCAAAATCGGCATCGATTTATGTCGCGGCCTCTACGCCCGAGCTCTTACCGGAGTTCTCGCCACCGACCAGACCACCTGGTATAAGTACATCGTCTTTCTTTCTTCGTCCAACTCCGACCTCCAGGCCCCTGGCAACCTGCTCGATGTTCTTCGCAGAGCAGTTCAACACTGTCCTTGGTCAGGGCGTTTATGGAACAGGTATATTTTATGCGCCGAGGAGACTAAACTGCCGTTTGCCGAGATCGAAGCCATCAAACACAGTGCGACCAACGAAAGCGAGATTCTCAGAGACGGAATGGAGGGCATGATCGGAATGTACGAAGCTTGGTGCGGCTTCTTGAAGCGGACAGCCATGGACGTCACTGCCACAGATGAATCTGTCGATCTCGCTAATGTTGGCTTGAGTGCCGCGCTGGAGGATGTCACCGTCATTGGTCGAAGGCTCTACGGGAAAGAGTTCCAGGGCGATCCCAAGTTTCGGCTGGAACGTATATATATTCAGTATCTGACCGAGAAAAAGGGTGCCATCGATGAAGCCAGGGCCCAGTGGAACAAGTTGGCTGCTGTCCAGATCCACGCCAACAGCCACGACTTTTGGTTCAGATACTACATGTGGGAGATGCTGATATTCTCGTCGATGGGCGCTCAAGAAACTTGGAGTCCAACACCTTCATCTGTCAACAGCAGCCTCCGAACGCCATCGCTCGCAACCGCAGTTCTTGTCCGAGCCGTCTCACAGAAAACCATTGACTGGCCTGAAAAGGTTCTCGAGGTTTACATGCAGCACTGCAATGACTACGAGTCGCCACTCTCGGTGCGGAAAGCCGCTGATCGAGTGCACAGGGCTCAAGAAGCACTCAACAGACGTCGAGTTCGTGAGGGAAGGGAGAAAGCGGCTGAGTACGAGGCGTATTATCGTGCACAGGAAGCGCAAGCCTTAACTGAGGAGCAGAGCTCCAAGCGGAAACGCGGACCTGTTCCACCTGCCCAGGACGAAGATGGCAGTACCAGCAAGCGACAGAAGGGTGACGTCCACGACACTGCGTCCCAGACTTCTAACACTAAAGATGTCAAGAGAGACCGGGAAAACTCAACCATCATTGTGACCAACCTACCTAGCGAGATCGCTCATACCAAGGTCCGTCAGTACTTCAAAGACTACGGACAGATCAAGGACGTCACAGCCCTGGTACAGGACAACAACGGCAGTTCCTCGACAGCCCTGATCGAGTTCACCACACCTCAAGAGGCACAATCTGCATTGCTCCGACATGGCAAGTACTTTGAGCAATCCCAGCTGAGTGTGAAGTCCGGACATGACCTGACTGTTTACGTCGCCAACTACCCGCCAGTCGCAGATGAAAAATACATTCGCGAACTATTCGATGACTGTGGGGAAATACTCAGCATCCGCTGGCCGAATCTCCAGGCAAACACACGCCGTCGGTTTTGCTACATTTCGTTTCGTGATCAGGAAGCATCGGCCAAAGCCGTCCAGAAAGAGGGTACCGTCCTTGACGGTCAATACAAGCTGTTGGCCAAGTACTCGGACCCAAGTCATAAGAAATCACGCAATGGGGCTCTTGCGGCAGGTCGAGAAATCCACATCAACAACCTGGACAGAACAGTCTCTGAGTCTGATTTAAGACAAGTTTTCTCTCAGTATGGCAAGATCACCAGGGTCAACGTGCCACGGACTTTGGGAGGCAAAAATCGAGGTTTCGCCTTCATTGACTTCGCAACCAAGGATGAGGCAGAGAAAGCAGTTGCGGAGACGAACAATACAAAGCTCGGAAGGCACTTTCTTGAGGTCGCTATCTCGAAAGAAACCAAGTTCAAACCGTCGGCCAGGACTGTCACCGCCGAGCGCGAGTCAGCCTCTTCTGCCCCTACTTCCGCTCGCGATGGTGGCGGAGACGAGATGATTTTTGATAGCCCGACCCACACCAACAAGCCTACAGCTACTGATATCTCGGCCCGTACCATCGCACTCATGGGCCTTCCAGACACGGTCAACGATGCTCGTGTCCGAGCACTTGTTGAGCCAATAGGCGACATCGTCCAGCTAGTCCTACAGCCAGTCCACGGGAGCGCCAAGGTTGAGTTCGCAGACGCTGCCACCGCCGGGAAGGCCGCTCTTCAGCTCAACGGCATAGAATATGAGGACTTCAAGCTGCGTACCGGCTCTGTCGATGAGCTACGGCATGCCAAGGCCGAGCGGCGCTTGGACAGCATTGTCTACGGGTCCAAGAGCTCCGGCTCCAAGGGTTCTACTTCCAAGGTCTCTGCCTCCAAGGTCTCTGCCTTCAAGGGTGTCGCCTCCAAGGGTGTTGCCTTCAAGGGTGTCGCCTCCAAGGGTGTCACCTCCAAGAGCGCCGTGCCTACGGATCTAATGCCTCCACCGACTACCATCCGCCGACCAGGCCCGGGCTCAGCTCGTCCCCGTTGTGGACTAGGGTTCGCTCGACCTGTCGCTTCCGTAGTCTCGAAAAAGGACACAGACACTAACGGGGCGGCATCAGCGAAGAAGAGCAATGCTGATTTCAGAGACCTATTCCTTCCTACCGAGATGGGTGGTGCTGAGGAGAAAGGCAAAGAAACAGAGGTAGAGAAGGGCAAAGATGAGAAGAACTAGTGTATCCATGATTCCTGTTGGCTTGGCAGATTCATATTGTGTAAAACAATGAGTGTATTATGAAGGTGAGTACCCTGGAGGCAGGACGGATAAGTGTATGTACTATTAGAAACAGTTGAGCATCCTTCAAATTATCTCCTTTTCAGCTCCCTCCTGTCAGACCCCACCACATCACACGGGTGTCTAGACGAGGGGAGGCAAATGAGATTTTGTCATAGCGAATAAATACTAGGTACCTGTCTTCAATAGTATATCAATAGATACAAACTCCTACCTATCTCTAGAAGGGAAGGATGTCATTTATGTACAGTTCATTTATCATTACAAGAGGGTTGATGTAGATGAGCTGAGGGACTGCAAGCGGTAATCCTCGGGCATTTTGTTCCTGCGACATCCAAGACCTCAAATCTCAGCAAGCTACTGATCTCAGCTGCGCCAGCGAAGCCGCACACTGGGTTTCCTCCAGAGTGGCACCTCAGTCTGATCCTCGTAGTCAACATAGCATCAGATTTTGAGAATAGCCGACTATTCTACCACTAGCACACTCATTGCGACCCCTGAGGTGAGCTGGCAAAGTAACCCTTGCATGGACTGGACAGCTTACATACTTGTGTTAGTTCTCTACCAGCGCCTACTCTACGCGATAAAGTGTTGCGGGAGACCCTGCCGTGTTATTATTAGCTCCCAGTGTACCATATGCTCGGTGGTACGAGCCACCCCGTCTATCTATCCATGTATCCTCCAAGATGCTCCGGTGGTAATGGGGTCGTCCAGCCAATAACCCAACGAGTTGATCCGGTCATGTCTCCCATGCTTTGCTCACCGTCCCGGTCGCCTACCTATCCTCTCCAAAGTCTTGGTTGAATATCTTCTACTAGTCATCGAGCCACTTCTCCTGCTGTGTCGTTGGTAATTTTTCTGGCAGCTTAAAAGACTGAGGCAGCAGTTCCTGGAGTCGTGTGACCGTGGTGGAAAGTGCGTTCGTTGCATGCTCGTGTGCGTCACATGCTTGTGGACCACGCTACTCAGAATTGCTACTTCAGATCAATTTTTAATTATGAGTCACAGATAACCCAATCTAGGTCTCGATTCAGCCGCCTCATCTCGAAGCTCACGTGAAAAATCCGATGCTGTCTCCTGCACAGGCAATGCGTTGCGTCGTCCCTAGTCTACCCTTGCTTGTCCAGGGAACCACCGCCACTAATGCATTCAAGGTCCATCGGGGTCACTGGGCCAGGACTGTCCACGGGGAGTAGTCGTGGAGAACTCGGCTTATGAAGCGCTGCCGCAGCGAATCGAATATCCCCAATAGGGATGCCGCTGAGGGACATACCATCCCCCAGCTTTTTGTCAGAGATAGCTGGGCCGCGCATAAGGTCGCTAGCAGCCTTGCTGGCCTGGAAAATTATATCACGCTTATACTGTTGCAGCCTGTGCCTGACTTCTGACTCGGGAATTTCCAGTGGGGATTGGTCAGTTGTTCGGAGACTCATTTGGGAGCCATGTGTGGTGTTGGAGGAAAGGGATCCCGACCATGGCTGTTGTAAGGTCTTCTGACTGCTATTCCGCTGCTCGTAGTTGGAGGGGTAGTATTTGCCTATGGGCAATGGATTATCATAGAATCCTGGTAGAAGATACGAGGTCACAGGGGTATTTGAGTGAGACACGGCCAGTTCCTTGTTCGTATTGGACATGTACCATTCGCGATGGACGGGTGTAGGCCCAGCGGGAACATCGAAGGGTTGAGGGTACTCTATTCCAATATCTGTTTGGTGTTGAAATGGGTGTGGATTCTGGACTCGACTGCTGGGACCTTCAGGGAAAATGAAGTAACCTCTGCATGAGTATTAACAAGCAGGCGTTTCATCAGTTGCCAGGTGCATCGCCTTACTCAGGGAGACTTCCTCGCTCCAACAGCGGCTCTGGCGGAGTAGTCGCAGGAGCGGTAATTAAACGTTTGGGCTGGGGCAACTTAATTGCTTTGGGACGAGGGGTGGTCGTGAGGAGGGCTGCTTTATTATCTTCTACCACAGAAGGAGCACATGAGTGTTAAAGTCCCCACTATAGAGAAGAGTGGCAAGCAGGGATAACAAAGGATATCGGTTAGACACAGATAAGATGGAAAAGGAGTGGAAGGCAAAAGGGTGGCTGTTAGGAGGAGGCGGAATAGTCATAAAGCGCTAACCTTACTTATGCCAGGGGATATGCAGCGGCCGCTGCTACCTTATGGGATAAAGTAGCAAGAGGGTTCAGAGACCTCTGGAAGGCTGAACTGAGGCGAGATGAAAGAACGACGGAAGGAGAAGAGAAATGGGAGAGAAACAAAAGCGAGGGCAGGATATGGGTGCAGCTGCTAGGGTCATATAAACTGCCGCACGCACCAGTACTTGTAGCATGTGGGATTTGAAGATTGCCATGGATGAGCTATGTTATTTCTCAGGATAGAAGAGTTCCTGATAAAAAGCCAGTCGTTTGCCCAATGCAACAGTTCATTACCGTCGGCATAAAGACAAGCCACTGCGCAAGGCTCAAGCGGAACATCTGTGATGGAAATGCATGGAGACGCTCATGTCTGAAGATGCAATGAACAAGACTACTCACCTTGGACTTGGATGTATTGACTGCAATATTTGCCTCCGTTGTAGCTCACACCTTGGTCTGGACGGAGTCCGTTTGGTAGCGTGGGTGTGTTGCGCCTAGTGACGAGCAGGGCCGAAATGTCGTCGGACCCAGGGCTATTAGTTATTTTGAATGGAGGAGGCGACGGACGGTTGGATGAACTGGACATGGGTCGGCCGGGCATGGCAGGCGGGAGCCATGGCGAGGGATCCGCAGAAGAATTGGGGGAGTGTGCAGAGGTGGCCATGTCGTCGTCATTGGGATTGAGACTGGGATTGCTAAGGACTCGTTGAGTGGCCCGGCCAGGTCAGCCCACATAACTTTCTTTGGTCCAGCGCCAGCGCTATGGTATGCATGAGTAAAGTAAGCGCAAGCGGAGGAGAGTGGACTGGGCAGTGGGGTGTGGAGGTCAAAAGAGGTGAGAGAACAGGAGAGGGGTAAGTACATTGCGTGAGGTAAATGATATCTCCCAGATGAGATACGCAAAGATAGGTGCAAGAGGATGTAGGAGGAACAAGTGTTCGTGGATCAGACAGGAAAATGTCCTTGGTGACCCGGTGGATCAGGCAGATGATACATTTATTATCAAGAGGGGATAGTTTTATTTACCTCAGCAAGCTCAGGCCATTTGTTGGGGTGCCTCAGGCAACCTTGGCTATTTACTGTCACGAGCCCAGATTGTCTGTAGTGTCTGATTGGGTGTATGTCTTCATGATTGCGTCCGGTCCCCGCTCTGAGTCCCTGTACATCCTTTATGCTGAAGTAGCTAGAAGGATATTGCTATAAAATTACACGCCCAGTTATCCAAAGTACACACCGTGACATTTACAGTTATAAGTATTACGGATATTGTTGGATTGACCCCTCCTATGGCGGCATAAACTTCTGATACAAAGATATCCTAGCCTTGGTCAGATGACTAGAAAAACCCCTCTCGAGAAAAGAGGGGGCTGGAGGCATCCTTGATCAATACAATACTATGGTACAATCATCATCTTTGGGCTCCACATCGTATTGATCCGTATCAGTCTGATCGAATGTGTCGTACGCTATCTCCCAGAAGCCCCACATTCTTCCTTGTCAGCTGCTGTCGGAGCTTTTCCCCCGGCACTAAAGCCCCACACCCAGCTGTACTAATAAAACGTCATCTGGAAACTCTCAGGCACTCAGACCCACTGGGCGCGCTTAACAGCGCGACGCCTTCCCTAAAGGGGTAATGGCTCCCAAGAACCACGTGATCCGCGCGTCTGTTCGCTTAGCGAGTGGGTCTGAGTGCCTGAGGTAAATGGGCTGCAGAAGCTACAGTAAACAGGAGACGCAAACCGCAAGCGGCCTGCTGTAACGGTCGTGCTCTCTAGACTCCCGTATACGTGGTATAGGGTAGGCAAGAGATGGGTTGCTGATGGATAAACCGTAGGTTTATGTTAGCAGATCGGTTAGGGCGTCACTTACTGGGTAAATGTTACGTCTGGTAATAGTCAAGCACAATGATGCGTAGCGAGTCAAGGTGATTGAGGTAACCAAGTTGTATTGATAGCTGAGTAGCTGCCCATGGTGAATGTGCACTACGCTGGATCACCGTGGCCCCGCAGTGATCCGGAGTGATCCGTCCCAATTGGTCCTGTACGTCCGGGTTCTGCCAGTCCTAACCGCCCGGTCCTGCCTAGGTCATGACATGGGTCGTGACACCTGCCCAAAAGAGCCTTGAGGAACGAAACTAGATGCTTTAATTAGTATAAAGCCAAAAAAAAAAAAAAATCTATGCCCAACAAGGTTGAAGTTTGATTATTGTTAGTGTAACAGGCTATGCCCGTAGGTGGCCTTGGGAACCCTCGGCCTTTCATGGCCCACTTTTTACCTTTAAGCCACCATGACGAGTATATTTATGGATGGACCTCCTTTACTCTCTTTCTCTTCTTCTTTCCTTAAGTTTGGTATATTCTGTAGAGTGGCCTAGCTAGTTGCAATATACCGGTACTACCTTGAGACTGTTACAGTTAGACGTCAGGACTCCTGTTTCCGGAACCTTCAACCGCTGCATCCAGGATAACTCAGTGATCGGAATGGTCTGGTCTGTCTTGGTCTCGGTCTGGTCTAGACCGCCAAGACTTGGTCTGGTCTGGCGATTTCTCGAGACCATGGTCCGACCGGTCCGACCGGTCCGACCATTAACTGCTATAAATAGATCGGGGTTGCTGAATCTTAGCCTAATGCAGTTAGAACACTCCCGGATAAGGATAAGGATAAGGATAAGGATTAGGAATGAACCCCTGAGAACAGCTGTTTTCCACTCACATAAAACAATCAAGTCCATAACAACCTGCTTGTATGCTATTGTTATGGAGTCTTCGACGTCTCTTACACCATCTCCTGTCCCTACGCCGTCACCCACCCCTACTCTGTCACCTGCCCCTGTTCTTCGATATCACGAACCTCCGGATGAGTTCGTACAGGACCGTATCACGTACGTGAAACGCGCGACAATTGCAAAGAAGGGATTTCGTCCAGGTTCATCACACATCTGGAAGTATGGCCTCCAATACATTCGAGGTAGCGATCAGAAAGAGGTGTACTACTGCCACGAGTGCACTGTTGGAAAGAACCAGGCTTCGAAATCGATCGTATGATCGATTTGATCGATTCGATTAATCGATTCGATTTCGATTTCGATCATATCGATCGGTCCTGTCAATCGATCGATATCGATCGATTAGACGCACCGCTCGATCGATATCGTATCGATCCAGCCCTCAATCGATCGATTTGATCGTCGATCGCCTCATATATTGAAGGAGTCCCGGGTAGGCTGCGAAGCGCAGTTCAAACGCGACGATTTTGTCGCCTGACGCGTCCGCCAAACATCCTTGTAAGCCACTAAGCAGCCAGTAAGCAACGCGCAACGCACGGCAGTGGAGAAAAGGGTCGGCCAGTTACTTTGAATGGGGAAAAGGGGTAGAGGACTCCATACTCTGTATACTGACTGCATCACGGTGCCTTTTTTTCTTAACGCTTTCAGGTCCGCTACTACGCGGTTGTTGCTCTGTTCGAAGGCGAGCACCAGTTCTAGCCTGCCCGAGTAGGCCTATATAAGTGACCCTTCCGGCCTCGCAGTATTCGATTCGACCTTGATGCTGTTTGTGGATGCTTCTTATTACTATGGACTCGTTTGATGAAGAGTTAGAGGATGTCTCCTCAACGCCGCCGCCTTCCGAGCCGTCCACCAGCTCGGCCTCAACTAAATATATACCCAGCAGGGTTCCAGATTATGAAGCTTGGACGACAGACAAATTCAAGCGGTTCCCCGGCTTCACGGCATGCCACGACCCTTCTCGAGAGCGGACATGGTGGTGTCAATTCGGATTCAGAATGAAGGACAATACCTCCAAGTCCCACAAGATCGTATGGGTCTGCGAGAGCTGCTTCCTCCGTGGCAAGCTGAAGGCCACACATTACACCTTCATCGCTTCAACTGCTGGAAGCATTGTCCGACATCTGAAAAAAGAGCACAAGATCATGGTTGGTGCCATCTCTCCCTGCCCTGTCTCCACGTCGTCTAAAATGCCTGCTAACTTGTCAGCCGCCTTCTGGACGAGATTCCAGCCCGGTTGCCGGGAGTAGAGGTACAGAACGGAACCTGCTTGATATGCTTCGCGCCGATCCGACGAACCCTCGAGACCAAAGCCTTCTTAGCAATTTGCATACGTTATTCGATCCCGCGATGAATCAGCTACTCCTCCTCGACTGGCTTACATACCATAACCTTCCCTTCAATCTCGTAAACTCCGAGCGCTTCAGACGACTCCTGCTCTATAATAACCCCTCTCTTCGCGAAGGGCAGATACCAAGCGACAGGACCCTCGTCAACCTCCTAACAAACGAGTATAATCGAGCTCTTGGTCCTGTTCACGAGCTTCTTCAAAGAGCGAGAAGCATGATCCATTTTACTTTCGACGGCTGGACTTCCCGACAAAACGCATCATTCCTTGGCATCAACGCCCGCTTTATCGACCGAGATTGGAAACAATGGAGAATCCTTTTGGCGCTACCAGCTCTCAGGAAGCGCCATACTGGAGCGGCACTTGCAGATGAAGTTGCTGATACGATTTGCGCTTTTGGCCTTCAAGAAAGGTACAAAACCATGCCTAACAGTTTCATGGGTCAGCAAACTGAGTATGCTAACTATTATTCGGCTTCAGAATCGGGTACTATACGCTTGATAATGCTACGAATAATGATACAGCTATAGAAGCACTTGCCAGTGAGTTCGATTTCGACAAGGACGAACGTCGCATTCGCTGCGCCCCTCATTTTCTGAATCTGGCAGTCAAGGCCATGATGTACGGCAGCAAAAGGGATAATTTCAACGAGCTGCTTGCGCATTGGGGCGATACGGACTTTATGACTGAAGAGGACGAGCAGCGCCAGTTGTCCGACGCTATCAATGAGCTACGGACCGACGACGACTTTGGCGCGCCGAGCATGGAAGAAGATTTCGAGCTTGATATAGCCCCAGAAGAGAGCCAAGATCGGTGCCCAGTCCCTGAGATCATCACCGCCGAGAAATTAGACAAGTACCGCAAGTTTGGACCATTTGGCAAGCTGCACAATATTGGCGTCGCTCTTCGAATGAGCAGTCAACTTCTCGAGGACTTTCATGAAGCTCAACGGCAAACCGCCCCTGCTGAACCCGTCCTCGCGTGGGCACAAAATGTCTGTACTCGCTGGCAATCCGATGAGGCAATGGCGTCGCGCGCTTTGCTTAAACGTTCAGCGTTAAGCAGGATGCTTTCCATCATCGAGGATCGATGGGTTAGCCAAGGCGGCAAAGAACAAGACAGACCGGCGGTATTGAAGGAAAGGCTTTCCCTTGAGGAGTGGAAGGTTGTTGCTGCGGTCCAGAAGATCCTCCAGCCGTTCAAGGTCGCCTCGAAGCAACTCCAGGGCGAGGGAATTGCCGGTAAACGCTCAACCTCAGGAGGGTTCGATGAGTATTTCCAAGTAGTGGAGATGCTTCTTGACCACCTCGAGCTGGCCGTTCAAGGTGTGATAATAGAAGAGAATGACGACCAGACCATGGAAGAGGTTCATCTGTTCGATGATATGGATGCGAAGACCCGGAGGCTTTTGAAGATTTACATCAAGCTCGGATGGAAGAAGCTGAACGACTACTATGGCAAGCTGACCTCTACCGCCTACATAGCGGCAGTTGTATTCCACCCGTGCAAGAAATGGCGAGCTCTAGAGCAGCTTTGGAACCAGCTGCCGTCTCGTCAGACCTCGGAATGGAAGAAGACTTATGAGGGAAACTTGACGAGACTCTGGACAGAGAAGTACAAGAACATGGCTCACGAGGAAGCCTGCAATGCCGTTTCGGCGTCTGGGAGCAGTAGTGCCTTGGACTATATTGAGCGACGGTTGGCATTTAGTCGATCACTTGTCCGTCCTAACTCTCGAGGGCGACAAAGTACACAGCCAACGCAGTCAGCCGCGATGCCAGCACAGGACGAGCTTGATCAGTATCTATCAGAACCACCGGTAGACAACATCGCATACAAATCTGACCCGATTGCTTGGTGGAGGGATGTCGGCGTTGTGCGTTTTCCTCGGCTGTCTTATATGGCTGTTGACTTCCTCACTATCGCGTCGTCTTCCGCCGAAACGGAGAGAGATTTCAGCAGTTGTGGGAGGATGGTAACGCCACTTAGGTCTCGCCTGCGGCGCCATAGTGGCTATGGCTCAGTGCCTTCGTTCATGGAGCAAGGCTGGCATTTATCAGCCATCCCTTCCTCTGAGTCTCCTTGAAGGGGACAATTGGAGGCAGGTACTTCAATTAGTAGGCAGGATCAGCGTAGATAGGGATAATGGAGACCAGCCCTGAATCCCCTGATCGATTTGATCGTCTATCGATTCGATTTCAATTTGTGATCGATCGATATCGATCGACTGAGAGGCTCGCTCGATCGATATCGATCGATTGAAGGTCATGATCGATATAAATCGATCGATTCGATCGATTTCGAAGCCTGAGAAGACGGGGGCTCGAATTCAGAGGTGGAAGACTTACCCGTTGTACGCACACGCACAGGCCGCGAGGTAAAAAGACCGAGACAATATGAAAATTAATTCAATTTCTAGTTGAATTCCAGAAACGATTTTATTTTTATCATTTTTAGTGATTTTATCCCATGAGGTTGAAAAATTGGATTTTGTATGGGGAAATTTTATTTTTGCTTAGCAGTAGGTGGGTGTTAGCAGTAGGTGGGTACTGGATGGTATCCTTTTCTCAGTCTCTGTCGTCACCATGACTACACAACTCGACACTCTTCCCCGAGGATCTGAAGGCTACGGCCAACTTCGCCGCAAGTTCTTCAATGACCGCGTTCCCGACATTCACCCTGCCGAGATAGCGAGCCCAACAACCACTGCTGAGGTTGTAGCTGCCGTTAAAAGGGCACGTGAGCAGGGCTGGAAAGTTGGTGTTCGTTCTGGTGGGCATTTGTTCTTCTGCAATGCGCTCCTGGAAGGTGGTCTCCTCATCGACACCCACAACTTGAACCAGGATATCGAATATGACGCTGCAACCAAGATCGCCACGGTCAGCCCAGGCCACAAGGTTGAGGCTTTGACCAAGTGCCTCAGCTCTAAGGGCAGGTTTTTTCCCGCCGGCCACTCGCGGAGCGTCGCCATTGGCGGTTTCTTACTTGCCGGTGGGCAAGGCTGCTTCATGCGCGGATGGGGCTATACCTCCACCAGCTGGGCTACGCAGTTCGAAGTCGTCACCTCTGAGGGAGAAGTGGTGATTGCAAATAAGACGCAGAATTCCGACCTATTCTGGGCAGCTCCTGGGAGTGGGCAGGGATATTTTGGAGTTGTAACCAGGATCTGGATCAGGACGATTCCCCACAAGAAGCTCTACGATATGACTATCATAATCGATTCGACCGACATCTTCAAGCCATTGCTCAAATGGGTTCTTGAGACATCGAAGAAAGTGCCCAAGTACGGTGTGGAGTTGTTCTACTGCACTTTCTATGCGGACAAGGACGCGCCCATGGCGGCCATGAATCTGTCGCCAAGCGAGTCTTTTTTGTCATCAACGAGATGATATTTGCCGATTCCTTTGATGAAGCAAAAGTTCTAGCAAGCCCTTTGGATGTAGTTCCGGATGAGTTCAAAAGCTACATCGTTAACAACGTCCGGTTGGTAGAAAGAACCTGGGAGGAACTTTGGGGCCTCCAGGAAAGCTTCCAGCCACAAGGAGACGGCGAGAGATGGAATGTTAATAGTATTCTGGTCGACCCCAAGGTCTCTGATGATGAGGTAAAGTGATCTTTCCCCCCTGCACGTCGTCTGGTAGAGAATTACTAAATCCACCAGCTCATCGAGGCCGTCACCTCGGCTTTATACGAATTGCCCTCTCGTCTCTCGTCCGGCACATTCTGTCCCATCGATTATTACCCGGATGAGGCGGATCAAGCCCTTAGCTTACCCCAGAAGGCCTATGTGTCTACCATGTGCTGCTGGAAGGATCCCAAGCTTGACTCGGCTGTGGATAAGTGGCTTCTTGACGCGTATACGAAGGCTGACAAGGCCTCCTGTGGTGTCTATGTGGCCGACTTCAACGTGAAGCATAGAAAACCCAAGGCAAGTTCAGCATTCGTCGAGCTCTACGGTTGGAAGATGCATGCTAACCTGAACAACAATAGGTCATGACAGACTCTGCACTGAAGAAATGGCTTCAGATCCGGGAGAAGTGAGATCCATCAGAGACATTCATCGGTCATCGGGGCTGCAGTGGTTCTTGAAATCAGAAATGCTGCTGTCTAGTCTGACATATTTAGGGTCTACCAGCAGATAGGGTGAATAAAGATCATATTAGGTCCCTGATACTTGGTGGTTTCAACCCGTGAACTTCGGTCTTAACCAAATTACACGTCCATTGCCCCAATGGTATTTGAGAAGCGTTGAGTTTGCGCAATATTGTAGGTAACAGGAGAAAGGGTAGCTCCCCAAATTCCATGTAGAGACTCGAATGACCGTACAGTTCTCACAATGTGCGTCCATGCTAGTAATACCTACTTGTGCCCTCAAACTTGCGCTCGATGGTTTGATGCCGTGGTACTCAGAAAACGCAGTGACCGACATCGATCTCAGGCTAGACGACCGCGCTATCTCCAATGAACACGATGATATCTCTCGACGTATTCTGTAGTTTAGGTTAGCGGTGATGTGGTTGATACTAGTCGCACAGTGTCACATCTATCAGCTGTTGAGACCGCTATTGAGACGTATTTGCTTTTTCCTGCTTTTCATACAGAACTCAAATGCTCGCTGATACCGGTCTTCTAGGATCCGGTCTCGAAGACCCGGATCCCTTGGATCCGGTCTGAAGACCGTCACTTTCTCTGTCTCAAGGACCTCATCGCAGCCCCTAGGATAACAAGGGCATCTTTGTATATAGGAGCTGCTACGAGCCCTCCGTTAGATAGAAAATCAAGAGCTTCCAATTCACATCTCAAATGCACCCTTCCTATCAGATGCAACATCTAAGCTGGTAGCAAAGAAGACAGCAGGAGCCGTAGCGCTTCCGCGGCCAGCATACCTCAACAGGATAGAGCAGCTAAAGTCGCGCAAGAGCCAGTCTTCTAAGACCCATCTCAGGTCGATAGGCCAGAAATGCTTTTGAAGCTCCTACAAGAAGCCCAATGAGGACAATGATAAAGAGCCTGTTGGTCTAATTGACGAGGTTAATGGAACACCCGTCTAAGTGGAGGTTAGGAGGATCACTCACTTAATTGGCGGCGAGAATCCATATGTAAGTCAGCTACCCTACATTTCGCTGCATCCACAATGTCGAGACCTATAGAGTGAATTCGTGAAATGGGAAATAAATATTAAGACTATGTACAATTGTACCACTATGACCTTGAGATCTCTTGGATAGCACTATCATAAAGTTGACCTGTGCTCTCATTATCCCCGCGATCCAATACGCTGCTTTCCATATCTATCCTCGTGGTAACCCTAATCTCATCCTGTTCCTGCGATGGATGTGGTGATGCCTTTAAGGTTGTGGTGGTAGCCGATGTGCTAGGCTTCATGTCTTCCATGTGGATTGCTTCCGGCCTAGTTGCAGTAGAGCGCGTATTCCCATCCCTCATTTGCGACCGACAACCAGAGAGCTTCACGAACGCACCTGTAGCATGGTTCGATTGTCCGCCAGAACCAGTGCCGCCTCGATGCTGCAAAAACTCGATGAGCTGGCCCAATATCGCGAATTCGAGCTTGAGCTTGATGGAGTAGGTGACGACTTTAACCCCTTGCTCCCAGAGGAATAAGCTCTTGTATTCGATAGCGAGAAGTGTAATATCGATAATCATAATGAAGACGTTAATAGCGAAAAGCTGCCATATAAGTCGTCGTTGGCTGCTTAACGCGGTCCTAAGGATATCCCACGCCTTCCAGATGTAGAGACCGGATAGAGTGAACTCCTGGAGACAGAAACAGGACATTTGGACCTTTTCTAGGATGTTAAAGATAGAGTTAAATCCAGCTTGGCTTTGCGTGGGGCTATAACTGGACCCGAATACAACCACGGTGATTGAGGTATGCCAAACGATACCGTTCAGAATAATTATCCATAGTAGGGTGCGGAGTATCTTAGGATCGTTAAGAACCAGGTGTAATCGCGAATAGAGAACCATAGATTGACCTGATACTAACAGAGTCCATCCAATTTGAGCAAAAGTTATACCAACCCAGAGAGGGGTAAGTGTAAAATAAGCAATAAACCAGCCGATGCAGTATGGAATAATGCCAAAAGATGCGAGGAAAATGCTCCAAAAGTAGAGGCCCTTGCGTCGTTTAAAAGTCATAACAATGAGGGCGAGGAGCTCGAAGGCATTGTACACAGCCAACGTCGAGCAAGCCTGCAGCAGACATGTTAGGGAATCGGTCATAATTCAGACGTACGGTGCCCATACAATAACCATGACATCTTCAGGGTCATAAGTGCTTTGACCCCCACCGGCCATGATGCCCTTGGAGGTTGTTTGCATACCCATCCTCTCGGCCACTTTTACCAGATCGTAATGGGAAAAGAGCGACATGAGGTCTCAAAATGAGGACGTCAGATGGTGGAACTGGGATGCTTTTAGGGTGGGTCAGACATCTCGTAGGCAGCACTAAAGGATCGCGAGCTACCCCGTGTTGAACGGGGGGCTCCTGATTCGTTGCACAAAAATGAATTGGTCGGTCCACTTGAGCCGCGAAGACTCCGGGGCTCGTGTCTGGGGTCTGGGGAATGAGGAGGTGGGTCAGTGCTCGATGCAATGCTTGAGTCAATTTCACTGGGCCAAGCAGAAATGCCATAGTCCAGACGCAAAACGAAGAAAGCGGCATTTTCGGCCCTTAGCGCGAGGAGGCTAAGGCCTCGCTTCCCAATCCTCATCTTGGAATGCTTCGCTGGAACTTTCCGATGGGGTCATCCTGTGGCTTGGATCTTCCCTAAGTATGATGTGGGCACTTTGATTCAGCGGAGACGAATTAGCGTGGACCCCGGGCTAGGGCGGCGTGCAACTAACAAACCTAATAATGTGGTGGCAAACGAGAAGACGGGGTGATGATTCCAGTGTGAGTCGAGAACGGGGTAAGTGACTCAAGACTGCCATAGAGTTGGGTTAGCGACCAACCAATTGGGTCTAATACTAGGTTGGTGAGTTTTCTAAAGCTGGAGCCTGAGCAACCCGCAACGTAACGACGGAGATGCGATAGCCCTAGGTCAGAGCGTGGGAGCGGCAACGTTGCTGATGGGTGAGGTCTGGGGATCCCCAACAATGAAGCTACGGTTCGCAGGCGAGACGACCCATGCCACGTTCGAGATTGCCAAGCCCTTCTCCATCGTCGTCGACAACCAAGGCAGTCGATTCTTTGCAGAATCCAAGCCATCTGGTGATGCCGTCAGATCCATGTACGCAAAAGGCGGAAGAAGGGCCCAGGACAGGCGCGCCTGGTTGGTTCTGGACCACAACTATCAAAACAGATACACTCTCGGCGGAACTTATCCCTGGACTGATGTCACCCGGAGCTCTCGAACGGAGATACGTTCCTGAAGGCAGACACTATCGCTGGTCCGGAAAAGAAAATGGGCATCGCAGATGGCGTGCTGCAGTCGACCGTCAACCGCTGGAACACGATGTGCAAGTACAGCAACAACATTTACCATCATAAGGGTAATGATAATTACTAGATGTTCATCGGAGATCCTAATGTCAAGCTAAAACCCTGTATGAGCCCCGTCAAGCGCAAGCCATTCTATGCTATCAAAATCTTCCCCAGCGATGCCAGAACCAAGGGTGGACTCTTAACAGATGAGCACAGTAGGGTTCTCCGGTCAAACGGCCAGGCGATCCCAGGCCTCTATGTTGCGAGCAACGTATCCGCCTCGATGTTTGGTAACCTTCCTTGCTCCGATACGCCCGCCCGAACATTATCCACTGTATGATTGTGCTGAACGGCGTGTACGAACCGTCCGCAAGCCATCGACGGTGTCCTTCTTGAAACCGGTCGATCGCTTCGAAGTTGACCTCGCACTCGGAGTCATCCGAGTCGCATTGGTCATCCTCGAAGAAGTGCTCAATCATGAGCACACGCCCGCACCATAGAAACCTCGCGAGAAGCGTGTATGTGAGTGTGACGGCAGCCAACCTTCGCCGGTCGTATTAATGCCTAAAATCGCCGTAAAATGCAGTAGCGGGTTGTCATACCGCTTACGTCTTAGCTTCTGCCTGAGAGAGCTGATGCAGAATTCGAAGACGGCCAGGTCCAAAGCGTCTCGATTCGGATCCTCCCGGTCATCTACTGTCGATGCTGCCACTACAACGTCGAGCCGTCGTATTGCCTCGGCCAGAGCGTCTCACTGTGAGCTTGAAAATCGGATACCATACTTGCCCTTCGCCCCGTCGCGTCCCAGCGGCTGGATACGGGCACAGTAGCACAGATATCGCCGCCAGCATGTGCCGTAGAAGTCCAGTGTCTTTTTCTCCTGCCTTGAGACCAAACGGTTCGCTCTCTGCCTTCGACGGGTCGACGCTGCCTAGCCACTTCAGAGTCTCTTCCGGCATCTTCTCGAGCCGATCTGTGCATCTCGCCAGCTCTCAGACGCCGATTCTCCTTAGCCACCTCTCGGTTCCGTAATCGTTTCTCCACTGCTTTCGTCACCGGTGCCAACCCGGCTTTATAGAGCATGGGCTTGTCCTTTCCCTGCAAGTGCGCAGCCCATTTCATAAACTTGACCCATCGCGACTCCGTGTTCACCCAGCCTGGAGCCTTAATAACCGGGCGCCTCTTCGCCTCAGATTCTGCAAGCCCCTTCTCGCACGCCTGGGTGGTCGCGAGCAATATATCATCTTCGTCATCATCATCACAGTCGCCGCCGTCGCCGCCGCCACTGCGGTTAATATTGAAGCCCGCGTGGGCGCTGCTTGTATCCACGATCTAATTAATACTGTGCGTAGGCCCCCTTCGAAAACGTCTACAGTGATACCATCTACCATCTGCTACCACCGTCTTCGTCTAACTGATGGCCCGCCTTGCTGCGGTGGGCGAAGATATTCTCAAGTGAAACTGCAGTTTAAGTATAGAGATTAAGGAATGCCACACATGGCCTATGGGATCATGGCTTTGTGATTTGCACTCGGCAGTCGCTCTCGACCAGGGTCCACAAGAGCTCCAGAGCTTCGCTCAGGAGCTCGCGCCCTGTCAGACAATTGGCTCCGCAGGGATCACAGTTGGCATCGCGTTAATTGATGAGAATTATCTAAGGAGCAAGTGCTCCATGAGAAGCGCGTGCTCCATGAGAAGCGCACGGTTCCCGTGCAGCTCTTATACAATGAAAGCTTTGCCGGTTTAGGCAGTAGCAGCTGCCTGCTAGGCAGCTGCAGCCACTGTAGGCAGGCCGGACATGCGACACGCCCCTTTCCTGGGTGTTTTTTTCTTCTTCCTTTCCTCTCCAGCCCCACGATATATACTGTACAGTACTCGTGTAGTCGCTCAGCTAGTTGCCAACACACTCAGTTGAGACCGTTACATACACATATGAAAGATTTTGCTTGTTTAGGCAGTCGTAGCTGCCTGCCGGGCAGCGATAGCCACTGGAGGCAGGTGAGTGGCCGGCCGGGCTGACACAACAGGCGCGGACGTTCGCGCCTCTATTGGCTCCCGTGAATCAAACTGCTTTTATGCCATGGCAAGGTATCGTGCAGCAGTCCACTCTCTGCATCGTCGGCCCCAGATAATCATCGGCACCGTGAGCAAGCTAACGGCAATGCAGAGACAGCCAGAAAGGGTACACATGTTATACAGGCCCATCTTCGCAATCCAGGGACTCAAACACATGGCAGTGAGAGTGCCAAAGGCGTTGCGGACAAACACGACACCGATGCTTGCATCACCAATTACCTACAGGACGTGCACGGTCATTAGTTTGTCCCCGGCGGCAGGGTATGACGATCGAGATCTTTTACTTACATCTCTGTACGAGTCCATGAGATATACAACGCAAACATTGCCCAGGGCTGTGCTTCCAAAGCCAAAGATTCCCAAGCCAACAGCGGGGATATACCATGGCATGCCCTATATAACCTGTCAGCGGCCACATCTCGCAAGCCAAGAAGATTCGTGTAGCCTGCCTGTGAAACAGAGAGCCCAAACATGAAGTACCCAGCAGGTGTAATTAGAACAGTAGGCAGAGCAAGCCATAGACGCATCTCGGGCTCGTAAACTCCACCGTTTCGTCTCGCGAGCCATTGAATACTGTAATCGGACAACTGCCCACCGAAGAAACCGCCTAGAATGGAGCCGATGAAGGTGGGAATGTTGAGGAGCCCCACACCTGAAGAGGAGAAGTTGTATGGAGGCAAAGTGAAGTATATCGCTTGCACATTTAGCAGGATGGCAAGCCAGGCAAGCTGTGACCCGTATACCAGGGCGACAAACGCAACTCCGGGAAAGGTAAAAAGAAGGATAAAGGGCCGATAGATATGTATGAAGAGCGCACTACTCCCACCACTAGCAGTGGTGAAGAGCGACATCCGTTGCCAATATGATTTGAGTGGAATGTCGGCCAGCGTGTTGCTTTGTTCCATAGATAACGTGTCTGCGCCAGTGATTTTGCTTTTCCGGTCTTGCTCAATGCCATCAATGTCGTCCGGAATGTCACCTCGAACCATGGGTGTATATACGGTCTCCTCGTAGCAAAAAGCAAACAAGAGCAGTGTCACTCCAGCTAGAATAGAGCTCCACCACCATATCCTAGATTCCAATACAACGTGTCAGCTTCGACATGTACACAGGAGGAGGAGAATGACATGGGGAGAGAGGAGGCAGGACGGAATGATCTCGCGTTTGCTTACCAGCGCCAGCCTTGTGAAGCGGCAGAGTAACCAGCTGCAACAGGCGCCAGGTAAGTACCGGTGCATATCATGATGGTGAGAATGTTTGTCCGCGAGCCGCGCTGGTGCACGAAGAACAAGTCGGCTATCGTCAGAGCGCAAATTGTCTCAGTGATTGAGCCTGCCAACCCGGAGACTATGTTGAACCCATACAAGTCGCCAAGGGTCCGCATACGCGCCTGCCAGATGGTCGTCACTACCATGATGACGATGCTGAGGAGATAAACGGGACGCCGACCGAACTTGAATGCAAAGGGGATGAACATGATACCGCCAATTGCTAAGCCAGCAGTGGAGACGGCAAAGGATTGATTGAGTTCTTCCCACGAAAAGCCAAGCTCTTCGTGGACTTGGCCATAGACAACCGTGCCAATATCGATGATGGCATAGACAATCAAAGCATAGAAGCAAACAAGGGCGAAATTGGCATTTTTTCGCGAGCGCGACCAGTTCAGCGGTTCATTCGGGTCATCGCTCGGGACCGGTTGTAAAATGACCCGCCCGTGTTGTCGCTGGTCAGTGACTGTTCCACTGTAAGGCAATGGACAGGACGGTTTAGGATGATGCCTCGCTTACGGTCTTCTAGCTGCACGGTGCCTGGCGGGAACGGCCTCGTGTCGGATCTCTCTATATCGACGCTGAGGGGCATGGCGACGTGCTGGAAGATCTCCTGATGATGTTAGGTAAATAATGAGAACAATATAGTTGGGTTTGGCAACAGGACGGAGGCATTTCCTTATGACACTCCCGTTCAAAAGCGTGTAGACACGTGGTGGTATATATATTAATGCGCGGGATGACTCGTCTCTACACGGGCTCTTGGACTCCACTTCCCTTACAGATGGGTCCGACCGTGTCTCGGGACTCCCCGGACTTCTGATGTTTTAGCGTGGCGGGAGGCTTATTCAGTCCTAGCGTAGGACGCACTGCGGATGTTGCGCGTTGTGGGGAAAGTGGGTATATGCGGGGACAAAGCAAGGACACTACTCTGCGTGAGTCATGGCTAACTAACATGATGCTGAGTGTGTGGAGGTTAGGGCGGCGGCTGTCCTTGTTTGGATTAGTGCGGCGGCTGCGGATGTTGCGCGTTGTGCGGAAAGTGGGTATATGCGGGGACAAAGCAAGGACCTACTCTGCGTGAGTCATGGCTAACATGATGCTGAGTGTGTGGAGGTTAGGGCGGCGGCTGTCCTTGTTTGGATTAGTGCGGCGGCTCTCCTTGTCTGGATTAGTGGCACTCGTAGGCGCAAGTGCGACTTCCCCCGTGGAGACGGAAGCTGCCGTGCTATTACCATATCATCTCGCGTGCTTTGCGTACTTTCCTGTGTCCTTTTTGACGAGCACGCATTACCGTTTCCCGCTGTTGTCGGGCGGTTTCCATGTTTCGCTCTAGCGACGCGTGCCCCACGGGTCCGATCAAGGTTTTGTAACTTTTGTTATTGGCTCTGGTCGAGCAAGCGGCCTCATGCCAGGGGGACGAGCCGAGGTGCGAGCCAGGCCAATATCAGATAGGAACGGGTATAAATGTAACTGCTCCCCCGTGTTTCAAGTGCGACTTGTTACTATGTACTGGAAGAAGCTGCTTGTTACCCTCGTGGATCTCCAACGACGCAAGTTTGACGACCTCCGATACACTTCAGCGCAATGGCTTCCAAATTAAAGATTGCCCTAGTGCAGCTCCACTCTCACGTCTGCCACCCTTCCAACGCCCCTCAAGTACACATCAATTAATCCAGACGCACAGCCAACCGACCTGTCCAGCAATTTCAACCGCGCGGCCGAGTACATCCGCAACGCTGCCGAGGATGGTGCCAGTATTGCAGTCCTGCCCGAGTACCACCTCGCAGGGTTTTGCGAACAACTGCAGGATCCCGAGGCAGCCACACGGCAATCCGCCGAGTACCTGAAGCGCTACCAAACGCTGGCAAAGGAGCTGCATATCGGCATTGTCCCTGGGACGGTGCTCGAGCCCAAGACGCAGGGTGGAGTTGCCGGCGACCACACAGGGCCACTGGCAAATGTAGCATACTTCATAGGCCCAGACGGAGAGCTGCTTGGACGTTACCAGAAGAAGAATCTGTGGCATCCCGAGCGGCCTCATATCGCCGCTGATACCGAGTCCCCGCACCGTGCATTCGACACGCCGTGGGGGAGAGTAGGTCTACTCGTGTGCTGGGATATAGCTTTCCCGGAGGCCTTTCGCGCTCTCATCGCCGACGGGGCGCGCATCGTCATCTGCCCATCATACTGGGTGGCCGGTGACGGCGGCGAGGGCCGTCGATTCAACAGCTCATGTGAGGCGCTGTTTCTACAGAACGTGTGTGTGGCGCGAGCATTTGAGAACGCCTGCGCCGTCGTCTTTGTGAATGCCGCTGCTCCACTGGGAAGCACCGACGGCAAGGATCTTCTTGGCAAGGAGTACGTTGGGCAAAGCCAAGTGGCGATGCCGTTTCAGGGTTCCCAGGGTACGCTTGGTGCTGCCGAGGGTTTGAGTGTCGTCGAGGTAGAAATGGAAGCTCTGGATGTGGCAGAGGACGTTTATAAAGTTCGGCAGGATATGGCAACGGCTGGTTGGCACTATCCACTCGCGTACGAGACTAAGAAAATGGCTATAAAATGATATGCTGAGTGGTGGGCGGGGACAAGAGACACTAGAAACACACAACCCACCCAGAAGGCAGCTTTGGTGATGACTGAAGGAGTGATGTGTCTGCTATAGCAGAAAGGGGTCGGGACTAAAGGCAGAGAAAATAGATTAAATGAATAGGACCAATGGCTACTGCATTCAGTACCATTTGATCAAACGGTTCACTAAAAGAGACTGAAGAAATAGGCTAGAAAGACTGTAAATTGAGCTGAAGACTGATCATGACTGAGGGCGTAGCCAGATGGCTATCCTGGTAATGATCTTGAAAGAGGATGCTTGTTGCTTGCTTCTATCTACACATCCAAAGCTCTTTTATGGTCCCAATGGGTCAGGCCACTAGTCCTGTGCCAGCGCTCACAATAGTTCAGACCATTTAGACTATTAGTCCAGACTACGCCGTCACCCGTGGCAACGCTGCCATCAAATGGAATTTATTCAAGTCAAAAGCAATTAATACCGCATTCTAACTGGTGGAAATAAAACTTGACCAATTGGATGCTGGTATTTTTTGCTTTTGACTTGATTGAGTTGAATTTGATAGCAGCATTGCCACGGGTGACGGCGTAGTCTGGACTAATAGTCTAAATGGTCTGAACTATTGCGAGTGCTGTTCGTATCCCTCTATCAGACCTTCGAATCATCCCAACTCCACCAACATAAAGCCAAATTATATATAATTATAGCATTAAAATGCCCTCAACTTGCTCTTTCTAATTATATTGAATTTATCGCAAAAACGTTGATATGCAGCAAAGGCGGCGCAGTTGTATATAGTAGGTCGCGAAACAACGCGTCCCATGCGTGCTAACGCATTCCAATAACGCACACTGACAGTTAGGGAAACCTACGCTCGCTATCACGCCGACGAACACCACGTTAAGAAGTATATCCGCCTCATAAAACAAGGCAAATGACTACCGAACCCAGAGTCTGACAGCACCGGTGGCGCGAGGAACGCTTGTATCTTTATCAAAGAAGAAGGCAATTGCTAGGGACGCATGACGTTTTGCTAGGGACGCATGATCTTACGGACGCATGACTTTTCTACCCCTCTCATTGGCTCAAAAATAATTGTTAGTACCATCGAATTCTGCCACCTCCACTTCTTGTACTCCTTCTGTTCAGCTCCTTTAAATCTTTACCCCTAAGAACAATCATTACTAGCATATACCAACAACCATTCCTAGAGCCTACCCCCCCAGCCTTCACCTCTGATTTAATATGCCAAGTCAACCACATACCCACCCTGAGCAGGATCTTAGGCCTCGAAGATCCCGAAGTCGAAGCCGAAGCCCGAGCCCCAGCGATCAATTGATCCCTTCGAAGCGCCGTCGCGTCCAGCGCGAAGCCGACCTACCGAGTCCATCGCGCCCTTCGAGTCGTTCGACAATAGCAAGCAGCATCTCTCTATTCTACGGTATTGGAGACGATAATGCCCTCGATAATCTCTTCGCATCATACCCGCAAAGGTTCTCTGATGTCCCCAGACCACATGGCCAGCGAGGCATGAATGAGTCGACCTGGTCGATGCGTAACGATCACGAGATTTATTTCAACACCGACCTCACCCTGGTATCATCATCTGTTCGTCGAGTAACAGAACTGATTCCGGGTGAATACCCATATTCATTATCATCTTCTTCATCCCCTACACCCAGCTCTCCACCATCTTCAACATCTTCAATACAAGGACCCCCTCAAGCAACTAAAGCTGAGTTTCAGTCTACTCTAAAGCTTGTACAAGAGGTCATTGGAGAAGGTCGGCGCCTTACACTCGACCTCGCCCGTCAATATGAACGTGTACACCAGTGGCGGGAGAGATGGGGCTGGTCGCCACTTAGCCCAGGAGCTTATGAACCCCCTCCTCCATACTCTCCGCCACGAAATCCACAATCAACATCAAGTCCTCCTGTGACTACACCTCCCAATATATCTATACAATCTTCGATCTCGCCAGAGCCAGAGTCAATACCCAACCCCCCTATTCTAGGTGATGCTGCCCCAGATGCAGAGACTCTCTTCAACACAATCAACACCTTTGCTAAGGAGCATGGATTTGGCATTGTTCGATATAATGGATATCAATATCAGGGTCGGATAATCAGATATACATTTCAATGTGATCGATTTGGACAACCAAGATATACCAGAGGAGTTGGATTGCGACAGCGGAAGTCTCGAAAATGCGGCTGTAAATGGAAGGTTATTGCTGAAGCCCTGGAAGAGGGGAAGTGGTTCTTACGAAAGCACCCAAATATAGAACACAGCGAACACAACCATGGACCCAGTCTCACCCCATCAGCACACCCTACCCATCGACGACTGACTTCATCTATCAAGGCCACTATTGAAGCTACAAGTCGACGGGTTGGTGTGCGTGCTCGCGATGTACAAGCAGTTGTCAAAGATCAGCACCCAGATACCAGTTTCACTCAAAAGGATATCTACAATGCCCGGGTCACGATCAATCGCGATAAGTTGAACGGGTATACCTCTGCTGCAGCACTTATCAAGCTTTTCGATGAGAGTGGAATCCTCTACTTGGTAAAGTGGGCAGATGATGAGCCAAATCGAGTTGTTGGCTTAATATGGACCTTCCCTTATTGCCTTCAGATGTGGAAGCGCTTTCCAGAGGTCATCAGCGTCGATAATACATACAATACCAATCGATTCAAGCTGCCTCTTTTCCAAGCAACAGGGCAAACATGTTTGGGGACTGTCTTCAATGCTGCGTTTGGTCTGATTGATAATGAGAGAAGGGAAGGATTCCAATTCCTTGCAGAGGGTTTTCGACAGCTGATTGATGAGCAATCTATCAAAGACCCAACTGTTATCATCACAGACTTTGATAAGGCAATGAAGGCAGCACTAGACGATCAGTTTCCCAAGTCACAGCAGCAACTGTGCATCCACCATATCAACTCAAATGTCCTTCTTAAGTCAAAGCAGAAATGGCTTAAGACTTCTGAGCCTACTAGCAGCTCAGATATCAGCGATGTTGAAAAGTCCCCTCAGTATGAAACTCAACTCAGCTTAAATGATCGAGCACTGGTTGACAATTCAACAACCGACAAGATTCCTCATACCTATCGGGGTATCTTCCAGATGTGGAAGGTTGTACTGTTTGCTGATGATGAGGCAGCTCATGAGGAGGCTTGGAAAATGCTATGCAAGGAGTTTGATGATCAACGACCAATCTTGCGTTACTTATACGGTACTTACATGCCTGTAAGAGCTCAATGGGCCCGCTGCTTCATCAAGACATACCGTAATTTCGGTATTCGTGTCACATCTGGCACGGAAGCAAGCAATAATAATGTCAAAAGCTATTTGCTTAATGGCATGAGCAACCTCTTTCGTCTTGTTGAGGCAATGCAGGATATGATAAGGGATCAAGAGCGCAACTTCTTGGATAAGTGTGCAGCAGACGAAGTGCTTACTGCACGTGACCTTACTGGACCAAGTTCAGAGTACCTCGGCGAACTACGGACAATGATCTCTTCAAAAGGCCTGTCCTTAATACAGAGACAGTATCGCATTGCACGCAAGGCAATGCCAACTGCAAGGAACCCCTTTCCAACCCCTCTTCAAGACTGTGGCAGTAACTGTTATATCTCAACAGAGCTTGGCATCCCGTGTTCTCACACAATTTATGAGAAGCTGGGTTCAGGTATACAGTTTACAAAGTGGGAAGTCCATCCACACTGGCGACTAAGAGAATCATCATCAAGAGATCCGTATCGTCGTATCCTCGACCCCAAGATTACTTTATCTCTTCGTGGCCGCCCAAGAAATACACCACAAGCCATGCCCTCAACCCTGACTATTAGTATGGATATTCAATCCCAGCTGGCCAATACTGAGACACCTACCGATACATCAGCAAGCCAAGTGGTAAGGCAGGTAGCAAAGCGTAAGCGAGGTCGGACAGTGGGAAGCCGAAATCAATCTACGTTAGCAAGGATCGAACAAGAGACAAGCCAGCAAGATAGGTCAGTTGCACGAGTAACCCGCAGCCAGTCAGCTGTACTTGGTCCTGGACAACTCACTGGGGTACGAGCTACTGGGCGAAGACTGCAGCCGAATATCCGTAGAACAAGAAGTCAATGGGAGCTGATAAGCAGTGATGAGGAGTGATATTATGTTAGGATTACTGGGTATAGGTAGAAATAGTAGGATTTTGATCCCTTGTAGTTGAGCTGAAAATTCAATTACTAGTGATTGAAATTATACTATTACACTCAATCACATACAATCATAATATAGTGATAGTACTATTAGGTTGTCTTAGGTTAATATGACCTGATGGTACTACTACTGTGCAGTCCTAAGACAACCTGATGGTACTATCGCTGTGCAGTCCTAAGAAAACCTGATGGTACTATTGTTATACAGTCCTAAGACAACCTGATAGTATTAATATTAAATAGAAACATATAAAGAATAAGCTTATTTCATCTAGTAAGGGAGGAAGGAATAGGAAAATATATTTCATCAGATATCAGATGAAGAAATGGTAACTATTTGTTGTTTCATCTATGGATTTAGTACGGGTATAACTACTGTTACCCGTTGGCATTGTGGGGCTTGCAAGCATGCCAACCTCTCCGAGGTTGGTCACAAAACCTTGGTCCAGCCACAAAAACCTGGTCCACCCTTAAGTATGTAAAAACGCCGTTTTTACTACTTTTTATCCCCTTATTCTAGCTTTAAATAATAAGATATAAATTCTATAGAAAATAGGACATAATAGATAAAAGGTAGAGCTTTAAAATGCATATCTTTTTATTTATTTTAAAGAACTTATTTTTTAAGACTTTTAAATATAGGTATAAAATAGGTATAAAAATGGTTTTATTTATTAAAATTCTTATATAAATATTATAAAATAGAAGACCTAGTTTTCCTTATAAACCTAGTAAAATAATATATATTGATATTTTTTATGGAATTTATATTCTATTATTTAGGGCTAGAATAAGGGGATAAAAAGTAGTAAAAACGGCGTTTTTACATACTTAAGGGTGGACCAGGTTTTTGTGGCTGGACCAAGGTTTTGTGACCAACCTCGGAGAGGTTGGCATGCTGGCAAGCCCCACAATGCCAACGGGTAGTTGGATGGCTTCACCGCCTTTGGTTTGTGTGTACATGTGGAGTAGGAATTTTTTGAGCCAATGAGAGGGGTAGAAAAGTCATGCGTCCGTAAGATCATGCGTCCCTAGCAAAACGTCATGCGTCCCTAGCAATTGCCAAGAAGAAAGGGCGATAATCACCTATCTCCGGCAGGTAGAAAACACACCTTTCACCCTAACTAAAGCTTATGCCATAAATAAGGCCAATTATCTACGCTGACTTCGAGGTGCTAGCCCTATTTCTTCTTTTTAGCTTTCAAGGTTTAAGAAAAGGCGTCCTGAGATATCCTTCAGGAAGGAGAAGCCCAAGGAAATTATCCGCATTGGTGCGGAGTTACAGATACCTGAGATACAGGCATGGTTTGCTGAATATCGTAAGGTTATTCGCACTTGTGATGTTCTTCCTTAAAACCTCTAGAATTTTAACGAATCCCCCTTACAAATCGGCTTCACGAAAGGCAGCAGAAAGCTCGGCTATACAACGATGAAGAAGGCGAAAAGGCTTATATCCTTCCAACCGGGTAATAAGGAATCTTTAAGAGCTGTCGATGCTATTAGCGCCGCTGGCAAAGCAATCCCTTCCTTTCTCATCCTTAGCGCCAAGATCCTGCTCGAGGACTATACGGCTTCAACTTTGAACGACGATATCATTCTCACAAGAACGAATTCTAGTCATAACAACACCGACCGGGCCTTCCAGTAGTTTCAACATTTCAATTGGTAGTCTTTTCACCACAGTGATAGCTTTGCCGGCTTCACTATTTAGCAGTGGTTTAGCTATCCGTATGACATTACGGAGTCAACTTTAAAGGAGTGATGCAAAGGCCGTTCGTTCCATCGTTAACGCATAAAGTCGGTGCCTCGGCTGCTAATAATGGATAGATTTCATACTCATAAGGACCCTTAATTCGCCTGGTACTGCGAATTATTCGATATCATCCCTTTCAAGCTTCCCTCATATACAAGCCATCTCATATAACCGCTTGATGTTGGTGTTTACCAGCATATAAAGTCACAGCAACAAAAGTACCTCTTGGAGCACGTGTAAGGCGGCGGGATGCAGGTATCTCGATATAACTTCCTTTGTATGTAGAATGATATCTATCGGAAGGCGTTCCGGGCCTGTTACATCTATGTTAGGTTCGAAAAAGCAGGCCTTTGGCCTATATCTGAAGACATCATCTTAGAACCCCTGATTGAACAGGAAGCTGACCGCAAGGAGCCTCTCTTTCTGGGTCGGATCCAGTCTATCGAGATGACGCCCCAACGTGCAAAACGCAAGCTTCAGGCCATCCTGGAGACGGACATCTTCAATGAAAGCATAATAAACGTTATAAAGGATGTGATAACGGCACTCAACGTTTCTATCATCTCTTAGCAGGCCCAGAATCGCATCCACAAGCTTACGGAGGAGCGCATCAGCCGTGAGGCATGACGTACGAAGACCCGACGGCAGATTCAAGGTGTCAAAGATGGCGCTCTTTCCATGGGTCAGCTTCGAGCTAAAGTGAAGGCACGAGCAGATGAGGAATACGAAGATGAAGCAAAACAGCTTACCCGAGCCCAAGAGAAGATGATGAGGGATATCCAGAAGCAAGAACAAGAAAATGCTCGTAAAGACCGTGTAGGTCAGCCGGTCTTATGAGACAGGGCCGCGGCGGCGGCGAAGAAACAGGCCAAAGAAGACTATCGCGAGAAGTTAAACAGCCAGATCCCTGAAGAAGAAAAAGACCAAGCAACACAGCTTCTTAAGCAATGGAACAAAGCCGATGACCTTAAGAAGTAGTCTCTTTATCACACAAGGCCTCTGCCTATCCTCAAGATGCTACCGGAAGTTGTTAAGTGGAAAAGGGAGGCAGAGGCATAGGCACAAGAGCGAGTAGCTCAAGAGCGAGTGGCTCAAGAGCTACAACTTCCTGGCCTCCCGGAAGATACACAAGCCGACCCCGAGGCTCCGGGAGACTACCTATCGCTAGGGCTTTCGTCGATGCCTCTTATACCTCCGAGTAACTCCTCTGGTGTTCAAGTTGTCCTATAAGGGAGCAACCGTAGCCAACCGAACCCCTTTGCGCTACCCTTCACTCATCAGCCCCTGGGCTTATCACAGGCAGAAGAAGAAGCCGTGATAGATAAGATTATGAAAGAAATTACTGCGCAGGAAGTGGTAAATGATGAAGATGATGATAATCGTCTTATTACGCCGAGGAATCCTCATTTGAAAGCATCGTGGTCTTCTTCTGATGACGATGAAGATGCCTCTTTTATTGTTAGTGTAGGGCGGCGAATTACATTGCCACCGGGACGTAAGCGAAGGTATCAGGAATAAGAACAACAGCCCTCATTCTACCATATATCGAGAAAAATAGAAAAAAGAAAATACAGCACGTATAATAGTACCTATACTTTACTGTGAATTAATTTTTTGAAGATATCTTTAAGTTTGATGAGGATATATTGATTTGAAGGTCTGATAGAGGGATACGAAGGCGTTAAAGATGCGATGAATGCAGCCATCTCTCCAGGGGAGAGATGGGGGCGTAAAGGGCCTGCCCCACCTACTCAACCCATCGAGTAGGACTCGTTGCAGTTGTCATTGGGAGAGGGAGGAGCAGTTGGGGGGGGGTGGTACTTTTAGTGCTCCATTTTAGCAGAAAAGGAGGTAAAATCGCACACAGAAAGATTGCTGTTGGTACAAAACCGGCTTGGCTTCGCCTGGGTACCACTGTGTGGCAGATCCTGTCGGAAAACTTGCGTGGCACTTCAGATGACTTGATTGTGTGTATTCTCTGTGTTCTCCCCGTTGCCCCTATTGTGATCGCTTGAGTGTATGTCTGTCGACTAAAAGTGGGGGTCTCGACCCTGGAGGTCACCACGTGACCACCCGATCGGATGCTTTATACATGATCCAATCTAACAGATCCAGCCTGCCTACAGTGGCTGCAGCTGCCTGCTACAGCTGCTACCCCCTAAACCGGCAAAGCTTTCATCTGTGTATAAGAGCTGCACGGCTCCCGTGCAGCTTCACATGGAGCTCTTGCTCCTCAGATAATTCTCATCAATTACCATGATGCCAAATGTGATCCTTGCGGAGCCAATTGTCTGACACACTGTCTATACCGTGTAACTTTAAGCGATACTGGCCGCTGCCACGACCGCCACCCTGTGGAGCACTGGGCAGTTCAGCAACTCGCGCCATTCCAAGTTGAGGTTGCCGCCGCGCTAATCCGTAAAGTGCTCGCCCACAGATGCTTATAAACTACGGAGCATTTATCTGGGGCCTGACATTGTCTTCCCTAAACCGTAACTTCCCTCAACCACCACCTGCATAGTTAAGACATGTTTGCAAACTTTGAGCTGTGGTCGGGTGGCATGGTCGAGCACTCGGCCAAGGCAAGTCTGCCGCGATCCACAAGCGGTTGCATTCCCTGTACGTTCCTTGACCCCTGCTCTCAGCGCAACTCGCCTACTGCCAACGGCGCTAATTACGTGTGACCAAAGGCCGCCGCACCAAGAAAAAGTGCGACGAGAGGCGGCCGGCTTGCGGGCGCTGTGTACGGCGAAGTCAAGGCGAGTGCACTTGGCCGCGGCCTACATCCTCGCCCTCCTCCGCCACGGGCCCAGATGACGGACAGCAGCCTCAGGATGGGAGAGAGACTACTCTGTGCACAGTGAGGCCTAGCACCGATTCTGTGCTTGGCATATGTGCCACCATGCCGGGTATCCAACCTGCGTTTGCCTGGGAGCTGATGTGCTATGCCAACCGCGCAATTCACGGCGCCTACTTTGACGATCACTACTCCATCTTTATCCCCTTACTCCCGCTGCTAGCCGAGTTTCCCTCTTATGCTTACACATGGCTGGCACTAGGGGCTGCTCAACTGGCGCAGCAACTACCGTCCACAGAGAACCCATTGCGACTCATGTCGCTAGAATACCACTCGCAGGCAATAGGCGGCCTGCGCCAACACCTCCACTCTGCCCCAGTACCTCAGGAATGGGCCCTGTGCTCCATGCTGCTACTTCACATTTTCGAAAAGTTTGGCGACGGGTACCGATCGCCCTCGGATGTACATGTTAAGTCGGCGCGAAGCATCTTTCTCCGCCATTTCACTCATTCGCCTCCGAGAGACATGCGCCACATTCTACAGCTAGAGAGCCTGGTATACCGAGTCGCCATTACTAGCACTTTCCGGCTAGGGCCCATGTGTCACCTGGAGGAATACTCCTCCCTGGACGAGCTCCTCGATATATGGGCGTCGTCACCGATCACTTGTGGTTTGTGGCAACATAGCCTCTGGATCGGTCTGCGGCCGCCCATATTCAATGCAGTCTTTAAGCTATCAGTCCTCCTCCGTCTCGTGCCCCTCCAACCTTCCTGGAGGTCTGAGCTGGACAAGCTAGAGGGCAACTTTCGGCACTATCTTGGGCCTTATGAGGCGTGGCCGTCGCACATGGGCGACCCAGATCATCCACCGGATAGCGGTGGCAGGCCTTGCTTGTCGCTAGCAGACCAGGCCCGCGCCGCGCACTGCCTTTACGCTTATGCCTGCCACATAATCACGACCAAATTGCGGGACCCTGAGTCAACGCAGTCCGGGGATCAGGTCCGTCGAGTATCCCGCCTCGGTTTCCGCCTTCTGGCGTACCTGGCAAAAGCCGGGTTCCTATCACCAGTGTTGATATGGCCAGCCACCATCATCAGTCTCGCCGCGTCGAGTCCGGAGGACCAGGATATAGCGACGCTGTACATCAACGGTCTAGCCCACAAGTCTGGATCACGGGCCATTACATCAGTAATGCGCCTTCTGCACCTTGCATGGACGAGAACCAGTAAAGAATGGCCGGCCGGAACGAATATACTCTTTGACTTCGAAGCGCTCGGCGACGTTTTTATCTGAATGGCAATGAACTTGCATGGCTTTGGGCAAGCGTGGGAGACCCTGAAGACAATGGACTATCTGTTCGTAAATTCAGGCAGGCTGCGGAGGACGCCCGGTTCGAGGAAGCCTCTCATTTCAAGTCGGGAATTGACTGCGGATGGGCGAAGCTCGAAGAGACTATTACGTCAAAACGGATCGTACACCTGTCTATCGAGCCGCGCTAGCGCTTCACCCATCCTATGGCTATGACTACTCTGAGCGGCACTGGAAAGTCGCGATGGACAAGCCGCAATGGTACAGAGACATGCAGTCCGCTGTTGGTAACCTGTTCGATGAACACGCCAAACAGGCTGAAGTGGAAACGCAGGCTCAGGCGGGGCTTTTGGAGAGTGAAGGTGGCGAGACCGATGCTGAGGTCGACGATTATGGTTCCTTTGGGAAAAGGTCAATCCGCTCCTTGAGTACGCAGCGAAAGAAAGCCAAGACAATCAGGCTTGTTGGCATAGTATGGACCGTCCCATACTGTCTCCGAATGTGGAAACGCTATCCGGAAATAATGAGCTTCGACAACACGTACAATACAAACCGCTTCAAGCTGCCGCTCTTTCAGATTATGGGGCAGACCTGCCTAAAATCTGTGTACAACGCCGCATTCGGTTTGGTCGATAATGAGAGACGCGAAGGGTTCCAATTCCTCACGGCAGCGGTCAGAGACTTGACCGAGAGGCATGCGATTCCACTACCAGATGTTGTTATTACCGACTAGGATCAGGCGATGAAGGAAGCACTGGATAGCCAGTATCCCGAGATGCCAGCAACAGCTATGTATCCACCATATCAACGCAAACGTTCTTCTTAATGCGAAGCGGAAGTTGAAGAACGCAAAGGAAGATGGGGAAAGTGTCGAAGGCGGTAGCTCTGGCAGTGAACAGACGCAGGCATTGTTGTCTCCGGGTGATATGGAGGTTGTGCTCGCAGCAGAGAGACGAGAATGCCCGCTGGCCCAGAGTAACCTCGCTGCGCCTGTACCGCACAACTACCGCGGTGTCCTCGACCTGTGGAAGTTCGTCGCTTTTGCAGAGACAAAAGAAGAGCACGAAAAGGCTTGGGTACGCCTATGTGACAAGTTCAACGACCAGCAGGCCATCCTTATGTACCTCTACAAGACGTACTTGCCCATACGAGCGCAATGGGCACAATGCTTCATCAAAAAGTACCGCAATTTTGGGGTTCGGATGACTTCCGGCACCGAGGCCAGCAACAACAATGTTCAGAGTTACCTGCTCAAGGGGATGAGCCATTTGTACTCGCTGTTTGAGGATTTCGAGGCCATGCTTAATGATCAAGAGCGAGACTTCGTCGATGCCTGTTCGCAGGATGAGGTACTGACTTCTCGTACACATTCTGGCCCCGGCTCAAAGTATCTGGGAGAACTTCGCACGGTGATGTCTGAGCCGGGGCTCAAGCTTGTTGCCAAAGAACATCGGCGTGCTTTGAGATCGACACCAAGCAAGTCACGTCCTTGGCCGGAGACGGTAGGGGATTGCAACGAGGATTGTTCCGTCTCATTGCAGCTGGGGATACCGTGCTACCATACAATTTACAGGAAATTAGAAGCAGGAACGCCCTTGACGAAATGGGACGTTCACCCTCGGTGGCATCTTAGGGAGCCAGACTCGCGCAATCCCTGCCGTCGAATTCTCGACCCCAAGATCGCGGCATGTCTCCGAGGCCGGCCGAAGAATGCTGCGCAGCCAGTCCCCTAGGGCATGAGAGTTCGGCCACCAAATCGCAGTCGAGCAGCGTCGGGCAAGACCGGCCCAAGCAGTAAGCACACTCGCAAGTTGGCTATCCTTGGGCCGGGAAAGCAGACAGGCGTGCGGCAAGCTGGCTGTAGGAGGCAACCTAGTAGTATACGGAGGCGACGGTCAGAATGGGAGACCACCCTTCATGAAGAGAAGAAGGAAGCTCTGCCAAGGCGCAGGCGGGAAGGCTCTGTCAAGCGGCCTGCCGTTTCAGCGTGCGCGGTCCGACCAAGTTCTGGTGGCGAGGGTAACAATAAGGATTGTATCTACGTCCGGGTATAATTTGGACAGTCTTTATGTTGGAGATCACAAGTGTGAGGCAACCAAGTCGGTGGCAAGGTGTGGAAGAAGGTGGAACATTCCACAGAGATCGTGCCTGTACATAAATAGTAGTTCTCCTACTATTTATTTAGTATGAATTAAGCAACTTGAATCTTCTCATTTCAACAGTTTCGTACGCTCTCGGATCGTACGACTGCAGTCATGGCATGGTGGTCAGCGTAGGAGCAAACACATTGCGCAACCTAAGGAGACGGGGCTTTGAGGCAGAGGGAGGGGATGTCGTCGAGACGGGAACCGTGGGACAGGAGTCGAGGGGACAGGTGCACGGAGAAAAGAGCGAGTCGGTGGCGTACCTTTATCCTTGCGGATGTACTTGAGGGCAAAGGACAGGTTGGTATCCTTGCGCTCGACGATGCGCACCTTCCCAAAAGCGCCTCGGCCGACGACTCTCAACAGGCGGAAGTCGTTGAGGTTGACTGCGGCTGGGAGTCAGCGTTGGTTCGTGAGCGAGGTCGGTCTGATCTGGCGGTCTCGCTGTGTCGATGCTACAATCTCAATTACCCCCCCGCGGGGAAAAGGAGGGGCGCATGGAAAGAATGCCGCACGGACGACGCCGCACCACGCAGGACAGACGTGGGTGTTGATTTGCGTAGAAAAAGTGGGGCACTCCTTTATATCGTAATTGATATATTTCACACTGTGATACCCACGAACAGTGGGAGAGACACAAGAAGGGTGGGGGCGGTGGGACTCGCGGGCAGGGCAAGGGCGCAGGGATTCACGTACCTTCGCCATTGAGGTCGACGGGCTTTCCTTGGCCGTTGCCCATGATGATGGTCTCGATGCAGAGGGCAACGTAGAATTATCGTAATCGGTAGCAAAGCACGATGCTGGAATTTGAGGCCAGGGCGAGCGACGAGTGAGGGTGGAGTCGCAGCGCCGTGGTAGTAAATCACAGTGCACTGTAGGGCGCGGCGAGAGCCGGAGAGGTGAGGGGAAGACCGACTCAGAGCACTCGATTGCCTGGGAAATTCATCCCATCTCTGTGCGAGTGACCTGGCGGTAGCCCCGAAACGCTAATTCAGGGTCAGCCTGGAACATGCTCTGCTTCTGAACCGCTTTGCTTGTCTTGGATGGGCGGCTAATAGGCGGACGGGTACCCGTCCCTCTAAAATTGGACGGGCCCGTCCCAATTACTGTATTCGGTATCGGCTCCTCCGTCATCGGACCTTCCATTTCGTCGTGTTCAAAGTATGTGACTCGACTCATATCCAGTGTGCATGTCTGCAAATTCAAATAGAAACGTCCAAAATTTATGAGGCTTTAGGCCCCTTGAATTGTGAGCTTATCAAAATTTCACTCCGATGGATTCGACACAAAGACGATTACCGGCTTCGTTCGCCAACGACTGCCTCCCACCTGAGGGCGAATATGAATCACGGGATGCCTTATTCCAAGCGATCAACGCTTGGGCAGCGACAAGGGGCTACGCATTCATAACTGGAAGGTCAACCAAAGAGAAAACCGGCAGGCAAACGATTACATATATGTGCGATCGTCGCCGCAACCATCCCATTGTTTCTAGTGATGTTGTACTTTTCGTACAACACGGTTGTACATACATACGTACAAAAAGAAAAAGTACGTACACGTACTACGTACGTACAATGAGGGTCCATGATATTCCTAATAAGGGAATTTGTGGGTCATATCGTACAAATACGGGGCGGTACAAAAACTCTGCTCGCTTCGCAGCTCAACGCACTCTGCCATTCTCTCCCAATTGAAGGTATCGCCAAAAAGATGGCGCCCACCAATGCTAACGCTGCCTTCGTTTGGCGACAGTTTATCGACCTCGGCCGCTCTAACTCCAAGAAAAGCAAGCGATACAGATGCCGTCACTGCCAGAAGGATTTTGCAGCGACCTCTATTGGGAGGCCGAAAGAGCATCTCGCTGCGTGTGAGAAATGGCAAGCCAAGCAGCGACAAGAGCGTCAAGCTCAAGATAACGCTGGCTATCTTCCCTCATATTCTGAAGCTATACAAAAGAAGATAACCGAGGTCGGAATTCAGCATATCTCGCAAGATGAGAGTCACAGTTTCGCCTATGATGCTGCCGCTGCCGTAATCGCCGGCGGCCGCCCCTTCAGCCTCTTCGAGAGCCTCCGTTGGCGTTATTTCTTCACTCGCATTAAGCCTGGCTGGAAGCCCCCTAACCGCGCCGTTATCACGAGAATCCTTCCCGACTTCTATCGGGAACTCTATAACGAGGTTTTCAAACGCATTATGAGCTCAGAATGGTTCAATATCATATTTGACGCTTCCGATAACGTCTCGGGCCACAGAATCGTTAATATCTCGGTGCGACTACCAGACGGCCCAGCCTTCTACTGGAAAACGTTTGACACGGGAGACGAACAGCACACAGCGGAGAATTGGGTGAAGTTGATATGGGGAGAAATGCAGCAACTGTGCGGCGGTGATCTCTCCAGAATCAATTCTATCCGTACAGATACCGAAAATACGATGCGCTCTGTACACGACTTACTAGGGAGATTCCCAGAGCTCTCACATATCAACTTCTCTCTATGCGATTCTCACGGCCTTCAGCTTCTAATCAAAGATATCCTTCTTCTTCCATTCTTTGAGGATCTCTTTAACAACGTCAGCACCCTTCTCACGTTCTTCTCACGGTCTAAATTACAATTGCAAAGATTGAGAATGTGCCAGCGCACGAGGTGGAACGGAGTAACTCGCGCGCTGATCAGAAGGTACCGGTAAATCGCCAGCTGTGACTGAGAAATCACTGTACTAACTCGCTCGTTCCGAATAGTGTAATTACACGCTGGGGTTCTCAGTACAATTCTTTCTTCTCCCTCCTCCGTTCCCGAGACCCTGCCAGAGACTGGTCTATTCGAAAAGATGTACGAGATGAGCTGCGATCTCAAGATTGCCCCGTTCTCCTACCCGAAGCGGTTCGAATCATCAAAGACAACAGCTTCTGGCTAAAACTCGAGGCTGCGATCGCTGTGCTAAAGCCCGTGAACCAATTTCAACACGCTTCCGAGGCTGATGGGGCGGGAATCGCACACGTTGTAAATCGCTGGCTGCAAATCAAAAGCAAATGGGCTGAGATGAGAGAGGCTGATCAGTTTCCTGATATTCCGTGGGACGATATTGACGCTATATTCAAAACCCGGCTTGATAAGCAAACGTACGATATACATTGGATCGCCGATGCCCTCCGGCCTGATACAACAGGCCCAAATTCGAAACTGCCGCCTAGCGTCTTTGCGCGCGTACAAGAGTATTTGCGGAAACAGCTGAAAAACGACAACGAATATCACCGTGCCCTTTCTGAATTCACACACTTCCGAATGCGTACAGGCGGCCCAGACGGCTTATTTAATAAGCACAGCGCTGTATACGACGATGGCTTCAAGCCAGCAATGGCGTGGCAGTGCCTCCTCAACCAGGGCTCGATGCTGGCTAGAGTAGCTGTGAAGGTAATGAACACGCTTGCGAACTCCGTACCCTCAGAACGAAGTTTCTCTGCTATTAGTTTCATACATACGAAAGCTCGGAATCGGCTTACGCCCATGCACGCTGATATGCAGGCCTTCATTTTTATGAATGACCGCGTATTAGATCGCCTTAAGGATCAGAAGTACGCCCATAAAAAGCGCTGGGCGGATCTTGAGGAGAAGGACTGGCTAGAACTCGAAGATTCATATCTCGAGTTATTTGTGAATGCGCAGGGCAAGAAGGTCTGGATGGATGGCGTGATGGCCTCTACCAATGGAGATTTTGAGTGGGATGGTGTATTACAGTCGACGGGTGATATATTGAGGGTTGGCACTGAGGTGGAATCAGAGGTTTGAGGCTAGCATGGCAGAAGAACATGACCTACTACCAGTATTGCCTAAAATGGAAGGGGGAAATTTGTATGGTACGTATTTGTATGTACAACCCCATTGTACGTACGTACTATGGCTAAAATACAGTATGTACGTACATACGTGTACAATAAATTGCATCACTAGTTGTCCACCTGGTGGACAACAGACCATACCCGACTCCAGAAAGCCTACACGTACTGGAGAAACCTGGCGAGGGCACAGCGTCGCGCAGGCCATAGACAGGACAACCTAGAAAGCAGAGCGAGGGTAGCAGCCAAGGAGTACCACGACACCATCAGAACAGGTGACGAGGAATGTGTCATTACACTGCTGCACCAGGGGTATCTATGATGAAACCGACGAGGGTGGCCCAGCGAGAAGAAGAAGAGAGCACACCGTAAAGAGAATGTGGTTAGTGGGACGGCACAATAGAGCTTCAATCAGTTAGCAATCGCAGTCGCTGCCGAAACAGAAATAATTCCGCAGACTAGCAAGGGGATCCAGGAGGAAAAGCCTGTATTGTTCAGTGCGGCAAAGCTGTAGCAATGGGGTCAAAAGAACTCCCTACGTAGACCACTGATACAACTGAAGCTGAAGGGCATGGTTCAAAACGGTAGGAATATCTTCATGTGAGCACCTGACCACTTTCGCGGCCAGTTTAGTCATATCTTATTTGCGGTTGTACGCTCCATCAAGGGCGAGTTGCTGCTGGTTCAGTCATATCAATGCCTTTTGCGGTCGGATTCAAAGCCTCACGGACCCACGTCGTGTAGCCAGTCTTTTGCATCATTCTGCATTGCGAAGCGAGATGGTTTCACCTTGTATTTCACGATCCTGCTTTGAGCACAACGTACTCTCCTGTTCTTTTATTTGGTCTCTTCACTCAGCTTCTGTAAAGTACGGAGCGCCTCCTCTTCTCTTCCGACCGGCACGAACAGATGGTCGTGGTAATATCCACTGACGGGATTTACACCCATTCCCTTCTCAGCCAACTTGGTCGCGATCACTGCCATGAAGCCAACAGCCTCCAGACTGGAATGCACGTTGAGAGTAATCATTCTCGATGGAAACGAATATTCCATTTGATGAAGGACAGCATACTCTTGTGTTGTGATGATTGTGATGCCTTCCGATTCGCGGAACATGAGCTGGATCTCCGATAGGGGTGGTAACGTCGCTATTTCGGGCAGTGTGACGAACACAAAGGTGGATGTGTGTAAGTTTGTTGATAGAGTAGAGAGGAGTGTAGATAGGGACTTTTCGCCTCCGTCGCTGATAGGGTTGGCCATTTTAGTTGATGCTTGCGAAGAGTTGATAGTCTGTCGCAAAGAGTTCATGAAGGCGGCCGTGCCAGGATGCACATATGCATCGTCATAAGTACCTGAGGAAAAGTGGAATAACTAAGCTAAACTATTTCACCGCCACTCTGGATCATCTGTCATTCACAGGGCGCGCCTGACGCTAAATGTGAGTGGACCCAAACTTGCCGGAGAACGGCAAGTTTCTGATGGTCGTAAAAGCTAGGACGCAGCACGAAGCGAAGGAAAATGTGCGCTATGACTTAGCAGCGGGGACCGTCTTTTTGCTGGGACCCCGCTTTGGCCACGTCACAATTCTCATGATGTGATGACATTACGAGTGTAACTCCTTCATTTCTCAACCAATTTAAGAACAATTTACAAAATTAAAGCTGGAAATCAAACTGCATGTTCTCCATTCCAAGATCTGCCATTTCTATTGACTCATCTTCCAAATTGCGACCGTGGCGCTCTTAGTAACGCCGAGCGGCTTCCTTGGCCTCATAATGAGCTGCAGCTATCTCCGGGATCCGTGCGAACCGCTTGTTGGGGTCAAAACTCACGGCCTTCCGGCCGGTGTGTTGCTAAGAGGCCTCTTTCTTCTGGTGATAGTTAACTTCAAATGTCAGGGCTGTAATTAGGTTATTCTTGCGGTCAGAGTCCTTGCCTAGCTTCTGGGTTAGGTTCCGGAGGTTCCGTCCGACGTTTTTGAGGTCTGATTGCACAAGATCCATCTGCGATTTGATTTCCTTAGAGTTCCTAGGTGTATACCACAGCTGCTCTGCAGGGATCTTCCTTTTCCTCGGTGTTGTAGGGGGCGGGTTTGGCTAAGGAGGGCGCTCGGTAGTGACTACCTTATCTAGCACCGATTCTAGCAGCGTCGGATAAATTCCAGAAGCTCGAAATGCGTATCGGATGTTCTTTATAGTTAGGGCTTTCGAACGAGCTATTTTATATGTCGTGATGAAGCGTTGCTTTTAAATGGGAGACCGCGCTTGGAAGGAGGCAAACCCGGCGGTCTGCTGGTGGAAATTTTCCTTGAGAGGGGAAAAGATTCCGACGTCGAGCGGCTGTGTAATATGTGATGAATGGGGAGGTAAATAGAGAAGCTGGACCTTATTCATCCATGCTAGGAGCATGATATCAGTCATCACATATGACTTATGGCCGTCCAGGATCCATTGACGACGTGGCGATCCTTACATGGGGAGATACGACGACGGAAACTTGTAACAAGCTTCAAGGAGCACTCCAAACAGCCGAGCAGTGGGCCAAAACCCATGCGTCAGTTTTCTCACCCAGTAAATTCCAACTCATACACTTCACCAGGGCACGCACGAGAATAGATATTCAACACCCACTGAAAACGGCATGGGGTGAGATCCCGGCAAAGCCAACCTGCAAATATCTAGGACTCAACATGGACTCTGCGCTGCAGTGGAAGCCCCACGTAGACGAAATACGGAGGAAGGCGACGAAAACAATCTCAGCCCTAAGCAGCCTGGGTAGCTCAACCTGGGGCTTACCTCAAGACATGAGGAAGATCTAACGAGGGGTGGTGGTGCCACAGATCATATATGCATGCTCTGCGTGGTCAAACTCAAACTGGAGAACGCGAAACATGCCATACACAAACAAGACACTGGCACAACTACAAAGTCTGCAGGCACGGGCAGCCAGGGCGATTTCTAGTGCCTTCAAAGCCATGTCAGCCCCCGCCCTGAATATTGAAACACATCTTCTGCCCATCGAACATCGAATCTGGAAGCACAACGCTGACTGTCTGGGAAGAATCGGCTTTGGGGGACAAGAATCCCAGCACAACGCAGATGGTCTGGGAGGAAGAAAGACAAAAATGAGCCCACGCAGAGCAATACAGAAAGCCATACAGGACGAACAAGGGTTCGAGATGGAGAAACATACTTACCCTCTATAAACTCAATAATTAGCTAGGTATAACGTAATGTATAACGAGTGCCACAGGCAAACGAACGCCACTCAACCAGAGCAATAACTTAATCTTCATAACTAATATGAAGGGCCTCTAGTAGCTGGATTCCAGCTCTCTAGTCCAGGATGCTATTTACATCAAAGATGAAGAAGAAAGAAAGAAAGAAGTGAAGTCAATAAGCTAGAAATGTCAGAGGGAAGCCTAGACTTTCCTAGACCAGGACCTATCATGTAAGACCAGCTTCCTAATCTACAGAGAGCTTTTAAAGGTGCTAATGAGCATTTTGGTGACTTTAGACGCTGTTAAGCTGATCGACTAAGGTCGAGCGTGGAATACCATGACATTACACAGCAGCGCATTGAGATAACCCGTTTTTAACATCGAGGATGGCATTTTGAATATCAGTTTCAATATAATTCTGCATGACGATTTAAATGATGTAAATAATATTGCAATTACTACATTATGTCGCGAGGAAACGCGGTTAGAATGCAAAGGTGGATGGATGTGAAAGTGGTGAAAAAGTGGTCCAGAATTGTTTGGGGGGGGGGTTACCTTATCTACATATTTTTGAGACGGATAACTTAGGACGTGCTATATTCCGAGCCGTACATCGAGATATAGTCTTGCTTCTCCGCGTCTTCACCCTCGTGATTCCACTCCACTTGGCCCGCAAGCCCAAGCCATCCGTGGGTGGCTGTGGCCGAAGCTCACTCACCAACAACAGGCACAACGTCGTACTTCAAGTGTAAAGTAGAGGCAAGTCCCTTCCCAAGTTGAGCTCCACATCGCCAAGCGACTGATTGTTCGTCAAAGACAATGCTTTGCCCAAGAGCTGCGACACGATCGGATCAGCGATCCGGCGGTTGAAGGAGGCGACATCTTGCAAAAGGTTCTCCAACGGAGGACGCGCCGCAAGGTTGATTGACTCCTTAGCCGCCGCTAGCGCTGCTAGAGGGTATAGAACCAAGCGCGAGGTGAGCTTGTCAATGTAGGCGTACATCTCACTCGATGTGTCGAAAGCTTTGTTGATCCAGCCGATTCTCTCCGCGTCTTGGGCGTTGATGTCCTTGCCGCTTAGGATATACTCCATTGCAAGGCCTCGGCCGATAAGTCCAGGAAGATGCTGGCTTCCTCCTCCTCCTGGGATGAGGCCAGTGGCCACCTCTATCTGTCCGAGGAGCGTTTCGTACTTGGTAGCGAAACGCATGTCGAGCCCCATCAGGAGTTCGTTCCCTGCTCCGCGGGCTCTCCCGTCAACTGCGCCGATGGTCACCTGCGGCAGGTTCGAGATGTTGTACATGAGTTCTACAAAACTACCCGCGGCAGTTTCTGGCTCACGCGTTAGATCTGCCTTTAGAGCGATTGAGTTTTCTAAAGCATTACCTACCAATTCCGGGCATCAGAAGGTCCAAATGGGCACAGAAAAACCCAGGAACGTCGCTCTTGAAAATGACGACCTTGGTTTCATTATTGGTCTGAAGCCTCTGTACAATGTCGGCCAACCCAGTCTGAAAATCATGGCTCCAGACATTGATCGGCGATGTTGGGTTGTGGAGAGTGATTTCGAGGACACTGGCGTTCTGAGAAGTCTTTAGACCTCGGTATTCCGGGAGATCCAGAGCGAGCGTTGTCGAAACAAGAAGGCCGGCCAGGGCTGGTGTCCGAAGCCACGCAGGATACATGTTCTCGAATGAAGGAGGAGGAAGATTGAGTAAAGATAGAATATGTGATGATTCCAGTGAAAGCATGGCATGTCAAGCGGACATCACCTCTGATCTTATACACAGTACGCCCGCTGGAAAAAGGAATCTTCCTGTACATTCATGCGAATCTCCTACACAGCTCGCACTCTTCGTAAAAGAGATTAGGATTACAAATGCGCATAGTGCTTAGCCATCGACAGACGCGGAGTTAAGAAGTTGGATGATCTTGGAAAATCCCATCGGTGTCTACAGTCATAGGCAGCGTAACTCGGCAGTTGGGTGCCGTGGGGCTTTTCCAGAACCCAGAAGCTTCCCCGTTACGCAACCGGCGTAACCTCCTCGCCGACCTCCGAGCTTAACCTTATGCCACATGACGTTTTATGGGTAGAATGTCCGAGCCCGAGCTGGCGGTGGGAGAGGTCCACTTAGCGGAGTTCGAGATAGGGACTTTGGTCTCGACTCGGCCTTATGACAAAGCGCTCCGTCACATACAAATTTAACGCCACCAGAAAGCTCTTCTTCCATTCTTTCAAGGTCTGGCGAGCACCAGGCCGAGAGTGCTGACTACTATAGGAACATACCCGAAATCGCCGCCGCCCATGACTCCTGAGAAGTTTCCATGTCGTGGCGTTCGCTGCTCTGTTCCTGTGCTTAATGCTTAATGACACCTTGAGCCATAATCCCCGAGATGACACTGGTTTGTTTGCCGATGCAAGGCGTATCTTGCCAATTTCTGCAAGTTCATATCGACGCAGGTTGTGATGGGCCGAAGGGACACAATCGGTTATCGGTGGTTATGTTTCAGGGCCCGACGACGAAGTGCGCGGTGGCTAAATGCTGTTAGCCAAGGGACAGCTTGGGGCTCGGTTGCGACTCCGTACTTGCGCCTTTTCAGCCGCCATCTACCAGAGATGGCAACCTGATCGGCCTCAAATCTCCGTAATTAGTTCTGTGCCGGTGGCCAAGGCGGTGGCATGATGTCGCGGTATCACATTGTGACGGTGTGGTTGTTGGCTAGTGAAGGAGGCCCTCTTTAACGAGGACGTACGCCACCGCACCAATCACCTAGCAGAGATATCTTTATTAAGCGGCGGTATGAGAACCACTCACGGACCTATAGAGACCGTCTAATTTTGACAGACCGCGCTTCAGCTGCTGAGGATAGGATGCTGAACACTTGCAGAAATTGGCCTTCAAGCAGGCTTGTCACGGCATACATCAGATGGACCAGTCATTCAAAGTGGAAATTGTGGGGCTTTAGGTGATTTATGGAAGCTCTGTATGAAACGGAAACAGCTTAGTGCAAAGGCCCTCTTGGGTGTGTCTTCCCGGGCGAATAAAACCTATCTACCATCCAACCGAGATACCTCTCTAGATGATATCTCTTTCAACTATGTCCTCGTATAGCGCCTCACTAGTAGTCTAGCGCGGAGGTAGCCTCGCTGTTACATCGCTTTTGTGGGAAGTACTGTAACGCTAGGGATTTCAGCTGTATGTTCCCTTCCGAATCAATATGTCTTGCTTCTACCTATCTATCGGCATCGCTGCTCACGTTTGCCCCCTCATGACCGGTCCTTCCGGCAAAGCCGCCTCGACACTCCTCGGAAAGGACGGACCCTAGTAGTCACCGGTATACGAGAATAATAGCGGAACTGGCGTTCCCGCGACCATAAACGATGTCGAGCCTACCCCGGGACGCCTCGAAAAGGAAGCTACCGTCGAACAACAGGTCAGGGACGGAATGCCACTTGCGTCGCGAAAGGACTGATAGATAAGGCATTGCAGTTACTCTGGAGCCCACGGTCAGTCAATAGACACTCTATAATCCTTTTATAAAGCCTAACGTTATAACTTAGACCTATAATTTATAAGCAGAAGTGCCGCACCCTTAGGTATACGGGGACAAAAGGCGGCTAGGGGTGCGTTGGGCGCGCACTAGTACATAAGAACCAGCCATAGTGCACCAATACAGTACTTCCAGGTGCTAGTCAGCGGGTCTTTGAGCCCGGCATTTATAATCAAGCTTTTACTTTGCCGCAGAAGACACCACAAAACTGAACTACGAGTAACTACTACGTTTAGCGTCCGGTCCGACCAGGTAACCCATCAGAGCTAGATTAGGCTGGAACATTTCACACGGACGAAGATGGTCCGCCAGTCCATGATCGACTCTCGGCCTCGGGGTGAGCTCTAACAGGACATGAAAACTTGTGGTTTTGTGCTTTCGCATCCAACCCGTAGAGGTGCGTAGTCACGCAAAACCACGAGGCTTTAAACCTGGCTTCATGAAAGTTACGTTGTTCATCATCAAGAACTGTCTCCGGTGGTGATTCCGCACGCGCTACCAGGCAGTGGATCAATAACAGCAGGTCACGGGCATCCCGAGGCAGAAATTGTCAAGGACTCATCATCACGTATTGAATACGCTGTGCCAAGGCGTCGATCTCGGCCCATAAATTCTGATCCTGATTAGTGGGAACTCCCCTTGGACTGGAAAAAGACATGGTGTGACGTCACGCAACTTCTAGCCTCAGGCGAGATAAACCCTCCTCACCCATGCTTCATGTTAAACCCTTCCTTCGGGTCACGATACTTGTGGTGAATCCTACCAGTAGGGTTTGGCCTATGCAAGGAACAGCTTCTATCAAGACAACATTATGAACAAATGAGGCGTGGACGCATGTAGAAGTGTCTTCTCTTCTCCTTTTTGTTAGAAAAAAAAAACAAATTACAAGATCCCCTCAATTGTCGAAAGGCTCCCGAAAGTACCTTGCCCCATATGACCCCTGTCACATGACAGGTACATGAGGGGAACTGTTGGTGGGGATCAGATCGTACGATCTTAGTTTACCCGACGTCCCGATTTGCACCTAATTTGTAAGGCAACAGTCGACACCACTGATCGCGTGGTCGACACCGGCTTCTTCCCCTTTCTAGCTCGACAGATCAATCAATACACATTATCCACATGCTTCCTGCCTGGGCCTAGCTTTCAATAGGAACCTAAAGATACATCATTAACCATTCTCGCCAAAATCGTCATACAAATCATTTCAAAGTCATCTATGAGTTCTCAATCAATACAGCGATTTTTTGGTGATGAGGCAGTCAAGCTGATATCAATCCCTACAGTCGCTACTACTTATAACGATGAGATAAATCATGTCGATCGAGGAGACCAGATGAGGGCATATCAGGGCTATGATCACCCTATTCGCCGCAGCGCTTGGCAGGCTCTTACTTGAACCTTCCTGCTTGATGTGGTCCTTGTGAATAGTTATCTTCTGCAACGCCACGGGCAGCCTAACTGGAAGCGATATACGAGCCAAAAGGAGTGGCGCCGGCGTATTTATAACGAGCTGTTTAAAGCGTTCCATAAGGAAAGTCAGTCAAGGCAGAAGTTTCGGACCGGAGACGAATTTACGCCTATGGCACAGCATGAACTTGTCCGAAGGGGAAAAAAAGCTAATTGCGTTGCTTGTCAGGGCCACCGGGTTGGGCAGCCAAGGTCAAGAACCTCAAGAAAGCCTTTGGCGCCGGTCAGCAATAATAAGAAGAGGCCTCAATTAAAGAAGAAGAGGCGTCAATCAATTTGGGGGTGTGAGCAGTGTGATGTCGCGATTTGTAACTCAAAATATTGTTGGGACATATATCATGGGCTAATTTAGGTAGGGAATAATGTACCTTTCATTCTTGCATTTTAATTGGGCAGACATCCCTGGAGTGACCTGGCGGGAGCCTTTCGACAATTGAGGGGATAGTCTATACCACAGTTGATGTACTCATTCAGCCGGCAGCCAGCCGACTCGCTCCATAGGCCAGCTCAGCCAGAAACGTTTCGCAAGTGGCATGCAAGCGTAGATTTCTGACATGAGATGTGTAGGCCAATCTTTTACCATCCAGGCACACTCCAATCGCTTGATCAACACCACAAAGTATGAAAAGAGTAGCAGCGCCACTGGGTCAGTGGTCTGTACCAGTTTCAGGTAATGGTCCGATACACGATGTAACCAGCTGAAGACTGTGTAAGCCGAGACTTGCGCTGGTTCGTCATGCACCACTGTGTAGCACCTACGCAGAAGCGTGAGAGCTTCCACCAGGCTCTCGCACCGCTCGTCATCCTTCGTGACGTTGATATCTATGAAGGATGCTAAAGCCTCTAGAGCTTCTTGGACGGATGGATCGAGGGCTTTGACTGGAACTTTGTTCAACTCTAAGCCAGAGAGCGGGAATATTGGGTGCAGCTCCTCGTTCTGGACACTTGCGAAGTCACATGCTTGCTCGATTGACCGAAGTCCGCGAAAAAGTGTCAGCCAGTGCGATGGGCCATTCTGGTTGAATATAAGCAGCTCTCCTGGGCATGGGCCGAGGGCAAATGTATGCAAGCAAGTTATTGTTGCAAAGAGATAGAGTGCGGCACAGTTTGACTCAGTGACGCGTGAGAGAAGCGGCGAGGCAAGCCTCAGGGCCTCTTCCCAATGCACATTAGCCTTGTCCAACAGGCCGGCAGGCATGTCTGTCTCAAGCTGGTACTTCATGTGACGTAGGTGCAACGCGCCTAGAGTAATGACTGCATGGAGAAGAAACCGGTGTCTAAAAGACAGCCTCGGGACTGTAACGCTCCAGAAGTATTGGGTGGCTTGCTCGTTACTGAAACTCTTAGATGTGACATGGCAAAAATGATGAAACAGCTCAAAATCCCCCACATCTAGACTGGTTGCACAGCACCGGACGGATGCTGCCACACACGCCGTCGAAGCTGGGCTGGAAGCAGTGCTCTGGTTTGTGCCAAGGCTGCACACCAGCGATCGCCTGACGCAGTTGGTGCAAGCCGGCTTTTGCTCATCGCACTGAAGATTTGGACCAATGAATTAGCTTGAATCATTTTGGAACGCAGGTCGACTCGACTGCCGGGTTAGGCGTTCGTTACCTTGATCCTCCTTTTTTTGCAGAACGTGCATCCATGACGTGACTTTCTATGGGCCCTTCGGTGGACGACTTTACCACCTTGGTCAGTAGGTGGGGTATTCTCATTCATGGAACTGAGAGTCGCGTGGAACAACTACAGGCTGTAGGTAGAGACAGACGTGTCAAAGAAGAAGTAAGCGGGCTATACGAAGAATACGCTCCTCGCGGGTCCAAGGCCTAGAATAAGTAGTGTTAAAATTAAGTTTGGGCTAAGGATGTAGCAAAACGGGGCTAAGACGGCTTGACCTTGGACCAATCCAATGACGCCGCCAAAGTCCAGGACCCGTTAGGATCCACCACAATTTGGCGAATACGTTGTTATACGTCTTGATACGCGCAATACGCACCCAAGACCGTCCGTGCGCAGGGAACAACCAGATCGGCGAGTCCCCACCCGAATAAGCGTGTCCCTCTTTTTAGCATAGCTAGCTCTTCAAGGTCCACACCTAAGACCCTGAGATTTTCTCAGTTTACGTCTCATTACGCCGAATTAACAAGGGCCGAGTCTTTTCTTCCAGATTGTACCTATTGCGTGCGGCAGGGTAACTCGGCAGTCAAGTGCCGTCGGGCTTTTTCAGAACCCAGAAGCTTCCCCGTTACGCAACCGGCGTAACCTCCTCGCCGACCTCCGAGCTTAACCTTAAGCCACATGACGTTTTATGGGTAGAATGTCCGAGCCCGAGCTGGCGGTGGGAGAGGTCCACTTAGCGGAGTTCGAGATAGGGACTTTGGTCTCGACTCGGCCTTATGACAAAGCGCTCCGTCACATACAAATTTAACGCCACCAGAAAGCTCTTCTTCCATTCTTTCAAGGTCTAGCGAGCACCAGGCCGAGAGTGCTGACTACCGTGCGAACGTACCCAAATCGCTGCCGCCTATGACTCCTGAGAAGTCTCTATGTCGTGGAGTTTGCTGCTCCGTTCCTGTGCTCAAGGCTTGATGACACCTTGAGCCATAGTCTCCGAGAGGACATTGATTTGTTTGCTGATGCAACGGCATATCTCGCCATTTGGATAAGAACCAGCGGTAATGTACTAATACAATACTTCCAGGTACTAGTCAGCGGGTCTTCGAGCCCGGTATTTATAATCAAGCTTTTACTTTGCCGCAGAAGTCACCACAAAGCTGAACTACGAGCAACTACTACGTTAAAACGCCGGTCCGGCCAGGTAACTTATCAGAAGTAGACTAGCCTACAACATTTCACGCGGACGAAGATAGTCCGCCAGTCCATAATCGACTCTCAACCTCGGACATCCAGCCCGTAGAGGTGCGCAGTCACGCAAAACCACGTGGTATGGCGAGACTGGATCCCTATCTCGCTATAAAAGTGTATAAAACCAGACAGCATCACCCCCCCGAGTTACCGAATGCACATTCCAACCGCAACAGTCTTCGAACCTGCTCTCTCCATCAATTTCTGCTCAGCCCGAATCAGCACCCAATTACATGACCATGGCACCCAACAAGAGGATCATTCTCATCACTGGTCAGTATCACTTTCGTCAAGTGTCAATTTTCTGTTGGCTTACTCTTAGCTTTCCCAGGCGCCAACTCCGGCATTGGCTATGACACCTCCTACGCCCTCGCCAATGACTCGCCAGACAACCACATCATCATGGGTGCCCGTTCCAGCGTCAAGGGCCTTGCAGCTCTCAACGAGATCCAGGCACGTAAGCCTGCCGGCACACTCAGCTTCCTTGAGCTCGATATCACCTCCGACGAGTCCATCAAGGCTGCCGCGCAGAAACTAGAGTCTGACTTTGGCGCCCTCGACGTACTCGTCAATAACGCCGGCATTTCAGGCAAGGAAGAGGTCTCGCGAGAGAATTTCCACACCGTCTTCGACACCAACGTCTTCAGCACCATGCTCCTGACCCAGGCCCTGGAGCATCTGCTGCGGAAGTCCCGCGATCCTCGGATCATCAACATCTCCTCGGTCCTCGGCTCCATCACGGTGCGGAACGATCACTCGTCCCCATATACACAGGTTACGGGAGAGACGTACCGCGTCAGCAAAGCGGCGCTGAACATGGTTACCGGAATTCAGGCCTATAAGTACAAGAAATGGGAGCATCCAGCGAAGGTCTGGTCGTTTTGCCCTGGGTTCGTGATCACCAACTTGACCGGGGAGGATAAGCAGAGCAAGATTGACCGAGGGGCGGAGTCGTCGGAGACGAGTGCCCAGGGGATAACGGAGATTGTGAGGGGTGATAGGGACGACGAGGCGAACCAGTTCTTGGCCAAGCGGGGTGAGGTCCTCCCGTGGTAAATCCGGGGTCCGCAAACGGGTCGTTTAAGGCCATGATGGATGGATAAATTAGCTCTAATGAGTATGAATGAATTACTCTATGACTCCAGGAGGGGTTTGATACGGCCGTGGTGATATCTCCCTCAGAGCTTCTTGCCGAGAATCGAGGCGATACAGTCCCTCGGGTGGCGTTGCATAAGTTCCATGTTAGTCCGTTATTCATGCAAGGCCTCAGTTGCGCCCGGAACCCCTGTTGCCCAGGTACTAGATGCCCCCTACTCTGGACTTGGCCGAGATGGTGACTGAAACTCGCAGCAGTGTATTCTTTTTCATTGGACCAGAACCCCTCTGTTGTGCATGGAGATCCATTCAGCCCGGCTCTCGAGTGGTAGCGCTCAACGTCCGGAGTGACCGATGCGGTCAGCCAAGAAAACTCACTGAGCCGCAACTCAACAGGGGTCTATCTCGGACGACAGATCAATCAGACGCGGTAGCACTAAAGCAGGGTTACAAGCAGAGTGGGTGGTATGGAGGGAGATGTATGCATGGTTCTCAAACCCACACAAATTATTACGGCGCATGGCACGCGGTGGAGGTTCAGACATGCCATTCAACTGGTTAGCCATGCTTGGAGAACAGCCAGCGAGTTCAGCAGGCCCATGGATGGGATCATCGCACACCAGGCGCCAATGACCACCAACCAAGCCTTGGTCCCGCCTTCTGGGTATTCGAGAATATCGCCGTCGAGAGTCTGGTCCGACGCAGTGCTTACGAACGGATATTTAACGGTTTGTCCACTCTTCTGAGACGTGACATCATCAGCAGGAGTCAGAGACTCTGGCACCATTCGTTTAATATGAGATGACGGTTTTTGCGGTCTAGTATTCATTGTTTAGAGGAGATGGAGACTGGTTGATGGCCAGAAAGGGAAACACACAAACACACCTTGTTCAAAGTGTATTGAAGGATATGTATCATGACCAGTTCATTCTACTCATGGTCTTGGTCAACTAGAGTCCTAAGATGCGGGCATCGTGGTCCATTGTCATGTGCTACATCTTCAGGGGGAGTTCCAGGATACCATTTAGAATCATTTGTCTTCTCAATGTGGGGTTTGCGGATGCGCATCGTCAAGTGGCAGTTATGCACGCCTGAATTTCCAAATAATTGACGGAAGTTTGGGGAGGCCGAAGCCCGAGGTCTCCGGCAACTAGAAAACTCCACGGTCGCTTCTGCGGGGCATTCCGGGATCATCCGCTGTGAATGCTGAGGTAAGGTCGAGGTAGGCTAAGCCGCATTCGCATGGTATTAAGTTTGTGGAACTTTTGGATCCAAGCTAATCTAAACAGCGGTCGCATCTGTGTTCGGCTCTTTACATATGGAGGCCGATTTGTAAGGGCGCGCACTTCGCACTTTTTCGTTGTCCGTTGTCATCTGCCAGTTTGCGATTTTAAAGTTCAGCTTGCCGTAATTATATACCCGGTGGGTATGAGGACCCGGGCCCACTAACCAACAACCACTGCACCCGAAGGCGCATGAACTTGCCAACGTGGCCGATTGCGTTAACTTTGGCTAAGAGTCGGCGAAAACAGAACGAATATAAAGATCGATTGATCCTGCGTTGTTTTCAAGTGTTTCACAAAGTCATCGCACATTATCTCTTACAAAACTCAGAAGTCGTCAGAGAGTCAGCCTGAAATCCTCGCTCCATCATTCGACTATACCACCATCTTCTCTTCTCCTAACCTCTCACAGTCCAGCATCATGGCCATCATCGCTGTCGCAGGAGGCACTGGCAACCTCGGCCGCACTTTGGTCAAGGCCATCGTCGCCACCGGCAAGCACGAAGTTAAGATCCTTGGCAGAAAGGTATGTCTTGGAGGGAAAAACGATGTGTGATTCGTGATTACAGACTAACCCCATCTCAAGGCCAACCCCGATCTCGAGAAGACACTTGGAGTCACCATCATCCCGGTTGACTACACTGACATTGCGGCAACGACCAAGGCCCTCGAGGACAACAATGTTCACACGGTCGTCTCCGCCATCGCCATGCTCGTCTTTGGCGGCGTCCCTCCCGAAGTAGAGCTCATCCGCGCCGCTGACGCCTCCAAGACCACCAAGAGATTCATCACCAGCGGCTGGGGAATCGCTCACACCGAAGAGTAAGTTTACCCACCCGTAATCAATCGTACTGACATGGCGAAAAGCCAAGCCAGCCAGCTTGTCTCCGTCCCCCACAAGCTCAATGCCGCAAAGGCTCTGAAGGAGACCAAGGATCTCGAGTACACTGTTGTCCACAACGGCATGTTACTCGACTACTGGACCACCAAGCCTTCAGAAATGTCGCCCTTCAGTCTTGTCGTCGACGCGGCGCACAAGGTTGCGGCCATCCCGGGCGATGGAAACACGCCCGTCGCCTTCACTCACACCTCTGACGTCGCCGAGTACGTTACCGCCCTCCTAGATGCCGAGGAGTGGGACGCCGACTCGACTATTGTTGGCGACAAGGTGACCTGGAACGAATTTGTGAAGCTGGCTGAGGCCGCCCACTGTAAGTCGTTTATCACCCCGCAGTGTGGATCTCTGCTAACACCGTGTCAGGCGCCAAATTCGACGTGAGATACGACAGCCTGGAGGACCTCAAGAACGGCAAGGTCACGGAGCTGCCGAGTCAGGTTGCCGCGTACCAATTTGTTCCGAAGGAGATTTTCCAAGGATTTTGCATCACCTTTGGTCAGTGGTTCGCCTCTGGTGTTTTCGACCTGACTCCCTCGAAGGTCCTGCCTGGTCTCAAGCCCTTGACCATCAAGGAGGCTCTGGAGTACAAGTGATCCTGTAACGCGACTTTAATAGGTAGATAATAATACGCATGTTTAATTCTTTTCAACAGCAAGGTGAACCGTGTAAGGGTACACTATCATGTAGTCAATGCAGGAGTGAATCGAACAGCAAAGACATACATCACAGTTAAGTACGTTGAGGAGGAGAGACACAGTGTCATAATGTAGAGGGCTTGGTGTTACACACACACAAGTTTATTACGCCTGGTGGTCTAGAGCCAATAAGACACTATTTGCTATTGTACATCGTCGCTTCCTGTAGTTTGTCCAAATCTCCCAAAGTCCATACATACCACGCAGGGATGGATATTGAACATGCTCGTGATGAAATCACACGAGCATTGCTAGAGAGAGGGGTTTTCTAGCGTCAGGGCAAGATTTTGGTGCAGAGAAGCCGGAATGGTTCCGTATCGTCTTCGCTCATAAAGATGACTATTTGCAAGAAGTATTAGATAGGATAGTTGCGGCGCTTGGGACATAATTAATGCCGCAATGGCTCCATTCAATTGAAAGTAGTGACGCTCCTGACTTGTCATCTGAAAACTTCGAGGCTCTGACCAACGTTTCTTTGTTTGGCGTGACTTGCGATCGAGCGATGCCCCTATCAGCCTGAAGTTGTATGTCTGCTTCAACTTTCCGACTCGAGAGGGCACCTATATTACTCTCCAGATAGTCAATAAGAACCATGGGAGAGTCGTTATTTCGGCCGGCGTATCTTTGAGAATGTCCTGTATAGATGTGAATCCCTTCCCGGCGGTGAAGCTCTATGGAGCAAGTCTGCCTTTTGCAAGGTCTCGTGTCCTAATGCAGCTCTCTATCGCGGCAACCAGAACCGATGGGGAGCTTGCCTTGCAGGTAGCTTTTCAGCAGTTGCGCACAATGACATGCCTGTCTGCTCGGTCGGAGATAGCATCGCTACTAACCTTTGGAGATGCCAAACGGACCGTTTACTAGATCGCATGAGGCGCCGGTCTGACTCAATGACCGCTTTACGCCAACACTACTGCTCCGACCTATTTGTGCCTTTCGGTACGAAAGGTCTTCTTAAGCTCTCGGATTTTCCCCCCCCGAAATTTCGCCCCCCCCCTGGCAAAATTACCCGATTCGGAAGCGCAACTGCACCTCCTGTTGGTCCAATCTTCTCCTCCTCATTTGGCAATGCGCACATGTGAATTCTGTTGGATACGCAATTTGCTGTATGCAATAGCAGAGATGATTGATCAAAAAATGATGTAAATTGATGTGATTGTCCTGCATTGATTGAGGGTCACAGGGGCCCTCCTTTATACTCAAAGGGATCTAGATCAGGGTGCCAAAGGGAGACGGATCCGGCGTTGTTATGATGCCGGATCCGGCTTATTACCTGATCCGGCGTTCCGCATCCGGTGTTCCGGATCAGGCAGTCCGGATCAGGCATGTTATGCCGCCACACGAGGTCTCAATCCAACATACCCCCCCAGCTGAAGCCGGCCAGGATACAGCTGCCTTCAAGTCCCTAGATCTTCTTCCTTCAGTTCCTTAAGCTTCCTTTGGTCTAGATACCCTGAGATATCTACCAGGCCTAGCTGATCCACACACTTCTGAAGGCTCGTGTTGCTGAGGGCCTTTGTAAGCCCGTCTGCAATCATATCCTTTGTTGGGGTGTAATCGATCCGGATTCTATCCCTCTGGGCTTCCTGCCTCAGCCAATGATTGTGAATATCAACATGCCGTAGTTTCGTCTGCAGCTTATTGACATCCTTGGTGACTAGCTTGATAGTCTGCTGGTTGTCACATTGAATGTGAATGCGTTCCTCTTCCAGCTTGATCCCTAGCTCTTTGACTAGCCGGGAAATGAACATAGCTTCCTTGGCTGCTTGTGATAGGGCTAGTAGCTCGGCCTCGGTTGTTGACGTCGTAACTGTTGCTTGCTTGTTGGCCCTCCATCCAATAGTCCCTCCAAATAGCCTCATGATATAGGCTTGGGAGCTTTTCCGGTCTGGGTTGTCTGCAAAGGATGCATCGCTGGCCACAAAGAATCGATCGTCTTGACCAAATTGAAGAGCTAGAGCCTTGGTCTTCTTAAGATACAGGAGGATTCGGTCTGCAGCTTGGTGATGCTCGGAGCTTGGGTTCATGTTGAACCTCGCTATCAAGGATACCGCAAATGCTATATCTGGTCGGGTCATCACAGCTGCATAAAGGAGCGATCCGACCTTCCGTTGATATCTTCGAATTGATGCAATTGAGGCTCGAGTTGTTGACTGTCTTAGTCTTTCTCTTTTCATCGGGCTGTTGTGACGTTGATCTAGGTCTTCAGCTAGGTTAGCTATCTTGTCAAGGTAATCGGATTGGGATAACCAGATAAGTCCTAGCTTGCGGTCTCGGATGATTTCAATCCCTAGGAACCACTGTAGTTCTTGCCCTCCAGTTAGGTCATAGTGTTCCTTTAGCTCGGCAACGGTCTCCTTGACTTCCCGGGTCCTATCTTTCTTAAATGCGAAGACAATATCATCAACATAGAAGAAGACGATGATCCCGTTTTTAGTCATACAGCAGGGCTCGTGTTGAACTGGCTCAAAGCCTAGCTCTTGAAGAGTTGCTGTAAGCTCTTTCTGCCAAAGGAGGGGTGATTCTCGTAGACCGTATAGGGCTTTCTGGATCAGTAGGATCTTTCCTTCCTTTCTGTATCCAGGGGGCATCCGCATTAGGACCTGACGGTCTAGCCTAGCGTTGACAAAGGCGTTGACTGCGTCGTATTGCAATAGCTCGAGGTCAAATCGGGCAGCTATTGCTATCAGGGATCGGAATGACCTTCCGGCTAATGTCGAGGCATAGGTCTCTTCATCTAGCCCTTTCGGCTGTTGGTCTCCTCGAACAACTAGCCGGGCTTTGCACTTGATAAATCGACCATGCTTATCGAACTTATAGACGTAAACCCACATGCAATCTAGGGTCTGTTTGTCAAGGGTTCGAGGGTCATCTAGATCAACCTCTATCCAGGACTTCATAACCTTATGACTTTGCAAGTGGTCCTTTTCAGCTTGCTCAAATTGAGGTCTCATCAGATGATCTAGAAGATCTCGATGGTGCCGTGGCAGCTTTGGTAGCTGACTTCGGTGTACGTTCCTAGGCTTCTTCAGTAGCCGTTGCAGCTTAGCTTTATCGATGACTACTCCATTGAGGGTTCCAATCGGGCTAGCTAGTCTTCCGGCACTGAACGCTGCCTTCCACACTTCGGGTCTTGAAGCCTGACCTTGATCTAGCTTGTCTTGTGAATCGGACTCAGCTTGGATCGTCATTGCTAAAAGTCCTGCTGGTGGGAGAGATACAGGGGTCGGATACGGTCTCTCTTCGGCGCTAGGGGATTCGTCTGAGACGTCTTGTTCCCCTTGCTTTCCTAGATTGAACTCGTTGACCCTAGGAGTCCTAGGACGCTCAATAGATCCGGACAGTTGATCAGACTGTTCCGCCGTTGAAGTCATCCTTGTATCTCGATCTTCCTCATACGGGTTCGGATTGTAGGTATCCTCATCCTCGTCCTCGTAGTGGAAGCCTTCTGAATAACCGCTGGCAGCAGCTTGGTTGTTGTCTTCTGGGATAGATTTGTCCATTGACTGTTCTTGATAAGCTTCTTCTACTTGGTTTAGTAGCTGATTTAGCTCATCCCTTCCGACTCGGAGAAGATCATCTCTTAGCTTGTTGATGTCTCCGTCAAATTGGTCGTCTTCATTGAAGATAACGTCCCGGATTGATATTATCTTTCCAGTAGCTGGGTTCCAGATCCTATAGATATTGGATGACTGGTATCCCACAAGGTAGCCGATCCAGGCTCGAGGGTTCAATCTTTGCTTCTTCTTCCGCCCCTTCAGGGCATCTTGAGTCATCGCAAATGCCTTGGATCCATAGACCCGTAGGTGGCCTAGATAGGGGACCTTGTGTTCCTCGCCGTGACCATCGCGCTGGGCAATAGCTGTGTGGAATCGGCTGTAAGGGGTTTCCCAGTTGTTGATGCATTTGGGGGTCCGGTTGTTCAGATAGATAGCAGCCCGATAGATCTCAAGCCACAGATGTGACGGAAGTCGGGCTCCAGCCCTCATAGCCCTAGCCTTATTTTTGATGGTTTTCCCGGAAGCTTCGGCGCCCCCATTCTGGGCAGCTGTGTCTGCAGCTGTTGACTCCACGATGATGTACATCCCTTTGAAGAATCTATAGACTAGACGAGGCCGGTCTTCTGACTTTCCTAGGATTTCCCTGTCGCATTCGATAACCTTTGGCTTGATTTGGTAGTGCCGCAATAGGTAGCCTAGGAAGTCTTTGAAGATAGGGATAAGATCCTTGTGTTGTCGGCTTTTTAGGTAATAATCCCAGATATAACCTGAATAGCGGTCCGTTATTAATAACAGACTGACATACCCATTCGGATCTCTCCCTCCCGGATCCGTATCGAAGTCGTGGAAGTCAATTGCCAGTCTCAGGCCAGGTCCGTTTTCTAGGTCCCTAGGTCTCCGGCTGATCTGACGTTTCATCTTTGATACGCCGCAGTCATCGCATTTAGCTGTCGGGATCCCTTTGATCCGGGCCCCTGTTACCTTCCTGACTAGCCGTTCCAAGGTATCAGGACCTGGATGACCAAGGCGTAGGTGCCATCTCCGGGCATCTTGTTTTTCAGCCCTCGGCCAGGTCGATGAGTTGTGCTTGTGCCGAGATAGAAAGGCAGTCTCTGCATCAATCATCTGATCAGATGCTTTGCTTTCAATGACAAATTGGTCATATTGATCAGATAGATAGCAAAGGATATTTCCGTTGGCTGTTCGGAGACAGTTAAAGGCTGGGCGTGTGTCCCACCAATAGCCCTTCCGTAACAGCTTCCGTAGGGATACTAGGTTGCAAGGGAAGTCAGGGCAATAGGCAACATCATCTAGACCGATAGTCCTAGGACCGTTAAGTCCTTTGGTCTCAATATCAACCTGACCGTAGCCCTGTATTTGGACTCGATTTTCCCCTGCAATAAGGAAGTCATCTGCCTTAGCTGGTCGGTATCTATAAAAGCGTTCAATCTTATTGAACACATCAATCGTCGCTCCTGAGTCTAGGATAGATGACCTTCGCAGGGGATACGAGGAGATAGAGAACACAGCCTTAGCTATTGTAATTATATCTCGACATTTCCCAATGCTCCTTCCTAGTCAATCTGACTCAGAAGGTTCGTCTTTATCCTTGAGGGAGGCAAGCTTGTCGAGTAGCTTCCGATCTTTGGATAGTCTGTAAGCGACTGCATCTCGGATTACTGGATTCCCTTTGAATCGAGCAGGGGCTTTTGAGGGATTGGCGTAAAAGCATCCAGATAGCTTATGTTTGCCGCCACAGGCTTCGCAGTTGTCTTGGTCTTTATCTTGAGTGGCCTTAGGTCCTAACTTCTTTTTCTTTGACTTGGATTCTGTCTGATCAGACTGTCGTTTCTTTGAGGATTGCTTTGATGACGATTTAGCTTGCTGTAGATCATCCTGATCAGGGTCAGGTTGATCAGCTGGATCCGTGTCATTTCCAAAGGTCGGTCCAAAGACCCCTCCGGTTTTTGGCGTAGATGACTCAGGCTTCTTGGCTGCAAGCTGCAGAAAGTTCTGTCTGCTGGCTTCTTCCCTTAGGTCCTTGGCAACTTCCCGGATAGCTAGGGTCTGTAATCTCAGCTTATCCTTATAGGTGCCGTAATAGGTTGAGTACCAGGTCTTTAGGGCTGGTTGGATAGTGTTGCTTAGGTCGTTGAACCACACGTTAGGGTTGTCTAGGCCTCCGATCCCTCTCTTCTGGGCCTTGTGAGTTGCTTGCTCCCAGTCTGTAATCCAGTGAGGGAAATCCTTAGCTGCCTTAGGAGCCTGGGCTAGGATAGTCTGATATTTGGCTCGGGCTTCGTTTTGCTGTTCTGTTGTTGTAGCTCCAACGCTATCTCGGAAGTTGGTATACCAGGTCCTTAGGTCCTGATGGGCTTCGCAGGTCTCCATCAGTCCTTGAGAGACTGTTTCCATGATCCAATCTTTGATCTCTTTGATTAGGGCTTGCTCATGCTGATATGCCCGGAGATCGCGGTCATAGTCCTTTTGGTCTTGGTTGTAGGAGGCTTTATCTTCCGCAGTTAAGTCATTGCGATGCTGGGCCGGTTGGTTCGGGTTGGTTAATTCAGGGGTCTGACTATCAGTCTGACTAGACAGGGACCCGCGAGTGTGACGATGAGGAATCCGTCGATAATAGGAACTGATAGTCGGCAGGATAGGGCGTTGTCTTGGTTGGTCTGTTGTATCAGGATTGACTAGATTCCAGATTTGGGCAGAATTTGCCTTCATCTGGAACGGCCTGTCCCAGCTGCTCCAGTCTTCGAAGGTCTCGAGATAGACCTTCTTAGTAGAGAGGTTCCGTTGAGTAGGCATTTTCAGTTGGTTGAGGAAAATGACAATTGAAGTAATAGGGATAGCAAATAGCTGTATCTTGCGTGGTTGCTCTTGAAGCAAATGAGACTCTTAATTGTTGGATACGCAATTTGCTGTATGCAATAGCAGAGATGATTGATCAAAAAATGATGTAAATTGATGTGATTGTCCTGCATTGATTGAGGGTCACAGGGGCCCTCCTTTATACTCAAAGGGATCTAGATCAGGGTGCCAAAGGGAGACGGATCCGGCGTTGTTATGATGCCGGATCCGGCTTATTACCTGATCCGGCGTTCCGCATCCGGTGTTCCGGATCAGGCAGTCCGGATCAGGCATGTTATGCCGCCACACGAGGTCTCAATCCAACAAATTCTCATTCGCTCTCCGAGAGTAAGCGTAACTGCATCTCCTGTTGGTCCGGATTAACCCCATCCGAATGCCCCCCAGAGGTGCCAATCTTCTCTTCCTCATTTGGCAATGCGCACATGTGAATTCTCATTCGCTCTCCGAGATTAAGTGTAACTGCATCTCCTGTTGGTCCGGATTAACCCCATCCGAATGCCCCCCAGAGGTGCCAATCTTCTCTTCCTCATTTGGCAATGCGCACATGTGAATTCTCATTCGCTCTCTGAGATTAAGTGTAAAGGAGTCTCCTTTTGAGGGTTTCTTGTTAAGAGACACGTGAAATGCACGTGGGAACTCGGTTTGTGATAGCATTATTGCTCTTGTCGTTATATTTTATGAGGTTTTCTCTTCTGCTTGAGTTAGGTGTAACCTAATGTATTAAGTTAAGTTGATTTGGATCTATAAATTTTAATATGTAAGTTATCTGAATATATATATTTGTTTTCTATCCTTCTACTTCTATTTATATGTAAGAAACCTATTATCTAAATTACGCTACTGTTAGTATTGTGCAGATGGATATGACAACAATGATAATCGTGCCTCATTTACTGTCCTCTCGCACAACTGTTCCAGCCTAGCCTCGCCATCAAACATTTCCTGTGGTATTTTATTCCCGACTATGTCCTGCACCCGTGCCTTTGACAGCAACATAATACCATCAAGCGATTTGCACCGCGATAGCTGCACATACAGGCTGTACGGATCGCACTTTCCCGGCTCGAGTTGTCCAGTTGTGGTATTCAGCTTTGTTCCGGTTCCTCGCAGCTCCAGTGCAATCTCGAGGAGGGTTTCGCCTTGGATTTTGTAATCGGTGCATGCGAACGCTGCAGTGCAGGGAAGTCCTCGGCGGCTCACTTCGTGCCTCTGCCAAGGCCTCTTCTTGGCCCTCTTCTTCTTCTCGATGGGTATTTGGGCACTTGTTGGAGTAAGCAGGACCGTGCCGGGTGGCATGTCATCAAACTTGAACTTCTTGGTTGACTCGGATAACAGGATAATGCCGGCTGGTGGTCCAAAGTGGAGGATAATGTCCGGGGCGAGTTGATACCCTGGGAATCTCTTGGCGTCTGGTATAACTTCCAGTGCTTTGTACTTGGCCCCGTTTACGAGCTTGAGGCCTGGGTTTATATTCTTGGTCACCACAACCGGCATACCAGGCACGAACATGAACGTGGCCGGCACACAGATCTTGCTGTCATCCCCGACGCTGGCCATGAGCGCAGCTTCTTCCTCCGTTACCGGTAATGTATTGGGTTTACCCCAACGGTGCTGGGGTAGAAATATCCGGACTGGCTTCTGGTGGTGCCTCTGGAAGGCCAAGACCGCATCCATGTTCAGGCACCATCTGGTGCTGTTGAGGGGTGTAACTGCTGTGATGCCCTTGCCCCATGGTATGGCTCGGCCTTCCCTAAAGCACCGGCTGTTAAGAAACTCCATGTCGGACTCGTCTTGCTGCCCCTGCCGGATCCGAGTCAGCAGCCGCTGCAGCTCCGGGTCCCCCGCTGCGCGCACCTGTTCGGTGAGCATAACGACGGTGGTAAATCGAGCCCAGAGTCCGTGCGCCCTCATTTCGTCCGCAATCCTGAGGGCGGACCATGGCGTCAATAGCGACTTATTCTGCACCGGGCGGAACTGGTGGAAATCTCCTGACAATAGCACCACTGGGATGCCGCCAAAATCTTGATTCGATCCTCGGGAGGCGCAAAGTCGCTTGTTGATATCACAGAGCGTCTGGAGGCCCAGCATGCTTACCTCGTCAATGATGAGCAGCCATTTTTCATTCCATCTTCTTCGAGCGTCACCGTCCACGTAGGTTACCGTGCTGCCATCGTCCGCATTGCTGCCGGATGCGTTGGGTTGCATCCCACAGGCGGAGTGAATAGTCACGCCGTTGATCCGCGCTGCTGCGACCCCCGATGTCGCCGTTATCAGCAGCCTGTGCGATATGCCTTTGCTAGCGAACAATTCCGCCAACGCCTCGATGACCCTGGACTTCCCGGTGCCGCCCTCTCCACCTAGGAACTCACACAGTTGTGCGTTATCATTGCTCTCGGCATTGCTGCTATCAAAATTATCGCTGTTATCTTCATTCCTAATGGTATCGAGATGGCGACACACGAAAAGGAAGGCGATTTCCTGCCGCTCGTTCAAGGTAAACCTCCTTGCAATCTCCCGACCGGCATGGAGGAATGTTGTCGACGGTCCAAAGGCGACCCTGGCACTGGGTCTCTGAGTGTTCCGGGTGTCTGTTTCTGACATTTCTATAATATCTTCTCCCGCACCCGCGAAGGTATGGTCCAGTGATGCTTCTGCGCCGGCAGCTGTGTTCTGCGTAATCTGAACTCCATCAGAGCCTCGGATTCTTTTCACAATTTCCTTGTCAGCTTGATCCTGCTTGCTCTTGATTCCTCTAAGCTGACGTTGCGTTGGGAGCTCGCTCCTGGCTACCATGGTTGGCTGGTACTGCTCTGGGTTCTCTACGGAAGCGACAGTCTCGACGTCATCCGCAAACTCGGGGATATCTGCTTGGGCTTCGCGGAGCTGATCTAGCATCTGCAAAAGATGCTCCGAACCAGCGGTCACCTGGTTAGGGGCTGTAGCACCTCGTACTGTCTCAATCAATCGGCCAAGCTGGCCAACCTGGTCTGGGCGATATGCTTTTACTGGGCCTGTAGGATCTTGGAGATCATACCCCATAGCGTCGATGTCATCCAAAACGGTGTCGTCCCCCGCAGCCGCCCACTGCTTTGCATCTCGCCGCGCATCTTCCGCTGATCGCTTCAAGAGCTGGATGTTGCCTGCGATAGTCTGGAGTCTTTTGGGGAGTTGCCGTCTCCAGTGTTCCCAGATTTCGTTGATGTCACCAGACGCTGCTGTAGTGAACTTCTCCCATGGTACGAAGAGTGCGAGGTGCTGTACTGCAGCTCTGGTGCTAATATTAGTATATGCTCCTCGTTTATCCATCCCATCTGTTCTATGGCTTGTGCTTACCTGCGGTATCGGTCTGCGTTTGTGTCAATATCAAAGTCCATATCGAGAAAGCCGTTGATGCATGGCACTGCATACTTCCCCGGGGGTCTTAGAACCTGCACCCAGTCCCTTCCCGGCTTCCAGTTCCTTTCAAATTCTATCTTCACCAACTCCTTGGAAGATGAATCTATGCTCTTTTGTAATGTAACAATCGACATGTAGTCATAGAAGCATAATGTCTGCAGCACCTCTCCACGGTGGTGGTAGGCTTCAATGTATGGTAGCTTCTTGCCATCGCTTCCCACCAAGACCCTCTCCGCGCTGGCTTCCGCGTCGTTGCCGTTGCCATTGTCACCTATGTTCTCGATAGGTCGATCATCGTCGTCGCCTAAAGTGCTACTGCATTGCTGGAGATACTGCCAGCGTCGGAGTATTGCCCAGTATATCATTGTCAAATTCCCATATGACCATTGTTTGGTACTCGAGAACTCACTTGGGTAATCCAAGAAGTGCGCAATCACCTCCACCTGCGATAATGGCCGCTCAGTGAATATTCTGTTTGCGATTCTCATCAGGTACTGGCGGTTTACATTTGCCTTGGCTTCGTAGTTTGCAGTTGTTGCACCTAGCCCGACGGCGCTGGTTGTGCTGATACTCGGAAAGAGCTCTGCTGCTATGGCCACTCTCTTCCAGATCGGATCTTGGATTTTTGTGGTGTAGTTTGTCAAGTAATATATCAGCGCCATTGTCTTGCTTTGGGTACCGATGAAGGAGATGTCGTGATTGTGCCGCAACCCAACCGCCATTGGCTTGTTCCATCGGTTGATCATGGGATGTGAGCGTTGGAGCCGAAGTATACCATCCGCGCCGAATTCGCTTTTTGTAAAGAGCTTCCAAGGCGCATGGAATCGACACGTGGGCTTCTTTTCTCCCTCCTTGATATGAGAGTATTTGACACAAGTTGCGGTATGGACGTGCATCTGGACCCTGCCCGCGCAAAAGTGGGCTTCATCGTCAAACTGTTCAGAGAAGCGCCCAGCATCGGTCATCAGGTAGGATATGTTGTCGTAAACCACCCTAGTCTCGCTCTCCTCGCTAAAGGCAGCGGATTCGTCCAGATCCTAAATGATAGTTTAGCTTCCGACCTACGTTGGCTTTTGGTTACGTGGATATATGGATGCACATACCTCGGTAAAGACAGAATCGACATATTTCAGGATTCCTTCCCGTTCCATTGCCGCACCCTCATCATCCTCCCCGTTTCCATGAGCACCGATGAACTCCCCGAGCTCCAAGTTCCCTTCGAGCCATAGCAAACCATGGACATGAAGAGCACCGCGTTCGTTGGTCTCGACAGCGCCGAAATACTGTCCAATCCGACCAAAAACAGATTCCTCCCCAACCTTGACGTAATGCTCAAAGAACATCTCTACTTCGCGATGGAAGAAGATGGCAGAGCTTATGGGGTCAGTTATCGCCAGCTTCACTCTCTCATACCTATCCTGAAGGGCCCGAAGCAGGGTTGCTTCCGCGGCAGCCTTGTCCTCCTTTCGGTATGCCGCCAGACGTAGTTTTACCGGGTTCGTAATGTCATTGGGATTCAGCGTAAACCAAATCGCCGGTATACCGTATCTGATGATGAGCGCTTTAATCTTTCTGCGCATCGCTAGCCGCGACTCCTGCGACATGGCCTGTTTGTAGCCAAAGTATGAGATGTATCGCAGGAGCTTTTTGATACCTTCATCTCGGGTGATCCCGCCAGCGTCTAACTCCTTTTGCACTTCCCACAGCCTCTCTGGTGTTAACGACTGAATGATCCTCTCAACCTCAGGAAAATCGGTCCGTCGCACGCTCACCATACTTACTCCTCTATTCCTAGACCGAACCTCTATGTTGAATACTAGGAATGAAAACGCCGGATGATTGGCAAAGCGACCACCATGTCGTTGCAGCACTTTCTTCATCCATGCGTGAAGTCGGAGATTACGTGTTGGCGAAATCGCATCCTCTCCACCCTCTCCAATACTGTCTCTATCACGGATATGCCCTGTGAGCTGGAGACTGTTCTTCCACAGGTCCGATTCCATCTCTTCCTTACACCGTGGCCCACCGAAACCGAAGGGGAATAGTGTTGGAAATGCTTTTGCAAGATGCCAGAGATCATTGATATCTGCAAACTCATTGCCTCTTGAAATGTGAATGTATGGCTGAAGGTGCGAATCCTGCGCGCTCCCAGCCGGCTGGTTGGGCGGCTGTGCTTGCGCATTTGTGTGTCCACCTCTGATTGTATCAATGGCAAATTGCAGTTTATCGGCATTGGTTGCTCGCGGTGCTGTATCCAGTGGAAACATACCAGATGCAAGGATCTCATCAAGAAAGCTTCCCATGCCCTCATACTCGAGCTCCTCCCTACTGCGCTCGTCATAGAGCTGCTGATCCTCGTCGTAACTTACATCATTCTCATCATACGCTCTGCCCAGCCCGTCCACAATCTGTTCGAGTGACTGGGGCCCAGCGTCATCCATTCCACGTTCTGCTGGGGGCACAATGTGCGCTGTTCGCGTTTCTTCCCATGCCGATGGTTCATCTCTCTCTATCCTGTCATAGATCTGGCTCGGAACCCCATGCGCTGGCTCTCCCCAACTATCCAACTCGGCTTTGTCGATTTGGATGTGCCGATAGTGGGGGTTAAATTCTTTTAGCCAAAGCAACGCCCGTTCCACAGCTCCTCTCCGGACTGAGAGCAACTTGGATAGATCGCTGGGGGCTGGTCTCTGCGGCCCATGCCAAGATATATGGATGTCCTCCAAAGATTGTAGAAGCGGATGTGGTAGTACTGTGGTAACCAAGTCTTGAACACTGTTTGGAAACACAGTTATGTGACCCTTTACATGCCGTGCATATGCCGTACTCTGTTTGGTGCTTTTTGTCACTTTGATTCTTGCAACGAAGCCGAAATGGGTGTTGAGTGCGATCAGCTTCTCCTCAACCAATGTCAGGTCTCTGAGAGCATCCGGGTACATGTGCTCGCAACCAAGTGCTTGATGCAAGTTCCCACCCCGCGCCATATTGCATTCGCGGATCTTCATTGCACAGTTTTCGCAGCTCCGTATAGCCTTGCCAACAGGGAAACAATCTGGACATGAAAACGTGCGGCAGCTATTCATCGCTGCGCTATTTGTCCACTCTTCCCAGCTAAGCTCTTTTATCTCCATGGTGCTGATTTTCCGATAGCATATCATGCATGTGTGTATGGGTAGGGTGTCCATGTTGTGAAATGCTTGATAAAAGTCCATGACTGTGGATATATTCCTCTCACGGGGGACCGGCTTACGCCAATCCTTTGTGTAGGATATTCTCTCCTTCTCTGTAAATTCATCTTCCAGATACTTAATTGCTCTCTCGAATGCCTGGGCTTGCTCTTCAAGGTTGCTATTCTCAACCCGTGTTCGATTTTGCCTTTTGTTTTGTTCTTGTCCGTGTTGATCAGCTTTACGCTTGGCGCCAAGTTCTTGTTGGCCATGTTGATCCACATCTGAAAAGCTTAGAATGCTCATACATTGCTGCATGCCCAGTGCATTGTGCGGGTGATGTTGGGTCCCAATGGCAACCAGTGGTCTTTGCTGTTGGATTTGTCTCCTTTGCCTCCAGTTTCTTTCCCGGGCATCTTTCCGTCTTGATGCACGAGAAGTTCGCGGTTTGCCTCTTGATCTTGGAGGCGCTTGTATTGGTGTCGTACTCCTTGGCGGCGGTCGACTCATCCAACTTTCAGGGCTCTGTACTTGAGTATTGATGGTGTCGGCTTGGTATGCACTTGGCTGATGTTCCTGCACCCGATTTCCTTCTCCAACTCTCCGCCTTGGTACACAAGAACCTCGCGGTCTGCCTCTTTTTCTTGGAGGCGCTTGTATCGGCGTCGTGCTCCCTGGTGGTGGCCGACTCATCCAGTTTCCTGCCGCCTGTGTTTGCGCATTCGCATTGTCGATTTGATTTACACTTGATTGGTATTGTTGGCGATTACCGGGTTCGCTTGATTGGCCAGTTGATTGTGATCCCTCTAGTGCCGGGTCTATAGGTACGGTTTCTGGAATATCACCAGGTGTACTTGGTTGCACAGTAGAGAGTGACCTCCTTAATCCCAGGCCCACAGGCTGGACATCCGGAACACGATCGGATATGCTTGGTTGGACAGTAGAATGTGATTCTCTTGGTGTTGCGTTTGTATTCGAGTTTGCCGCACCAAAGATATCATTGTACATCTTCAGCCCGAGACTGCTGAGTGTGCTGCCAAATGACGAATCCATTACAAGATATTGTATGTACGAATATTCTTAGGGTGTGTAATCATGTGTATTAAGCCAAATAGTATTATAAATATGAACGATAAAGGTTGATGCCATTCACAATGCTGTTTTGTGATCGGTACATTCTGGGGCAGATTTCGATTCTCCCACACTAACCGGTCCTACTCTGCTCTTGATCCGATTCTATCCCGATACTCCCACGTCATCTTTATCTCTATTATACCTATCAAACTATATGATAATATCGTCTATCGTCATCGTCTTGACCCACCTACCAATAAATGATAGCTCTATCCCACCATGGTCTTCTTTACTCTTCCAATTTCATCCCAATATCGGACTTGATTATTCATCCCGTCATCTACTCGGAGCATCATCACGCCGGTATACCAGTAGAGCATCATATTCCACCACCCTCTTACTTTTGTGATGATTAACTTCGGGCTTGATTATTCATTCCATCATCCACTCGGAGCATCATCACACCGGTATACCAGTAGAGCATCATACTCCCCCACCCTCTTATTCTTATACCATTAATAACATCAGGCTTGATTATTCATCCCATTATCTAGTCGGAATGCCATTACACCGGTAGACCAATACGGCATCATACTCCTCCACCCTCTTATTCATATGGCCGCTGCAGTATTGATATACCAATAGATCAAAATATCCCTTCACCCTCTTTCGTTGTAATGGTAACATCGATGGGCACTTATGTGATTGATATAATACACACCACGTTATTTCATCTACCTATCATATACTGCCCAGCTCTCATACTTGTTTTTTTTCTTCTTTTTTTCATGTATTAATATCTTAGTCAATTCTTTGTAATCGTGGAAGAAGCGATTCTGTTCAACAGCTATGTTGATTGATCAATTCCGCTGTGCAAGTATCCACTTCGCAGGGATCAAGGTTCTTACCTCAAGGTGCTTTACCGCGATCGGCGATATGTGCTGACGTTTTGGCCAATCCTTTGTACTCATGGAAAAAGCAAATCTGTTCACCATCTATCTTGATCAATTCAATTGTGCGAGTATCCACGTCGGCAGGGATAGTAGCTCTTGGCTAAAAATGTTGGATGGAGATCGGCGATGCCACATCCTCTCTGCGCAACGAAATACAGTATCTTTACCAAGTCGTATCAATCTGTGCATTGTATATACTATATCATTTGATCGATCATAAATATCAGATGTGTTTCTTCTTTGTTTTGTGCATTTGCATGCCAATGATCTCAACACCAGGACATCTTGGCATGGCAGCTTCTTATACTCAAATTGACAATTTTCCCTCTCTGGTATTGCAACTGATTGATCTCTGGTAGTCTCAGTCCCCTGATCCCTGTCTCAATTATTCACCCTCACCCTATTGGCTAGGTCTCTTACTTCCGCATTAAGCTCTTCAAATCGTGCCACTCAGAATTGCTCCTCAAAGCCTGCTGCGTACATCTTATTGGCTACGCAAAATAAAGGTAACACACACACGCGCCCTATTGGCCAAGTCTCTTCATCCACCCACCCAGAGCCGACCACTTAAAACCGCGCCCTCTTCTCAACACGTGCAGCAACCCACTAGTAAAACAGCCATACAGGCTCTTGTTGCAAGCTTCGTACCGAAAGGCTACTCAGCGCAAGGGAGCCGCCAACTTGCCCATCACGCCCAGCTTCCAACTTCCAACGTCCCCCGGCGGACGTGCGCCTTCCCCTGTGGAGGGTAATTGATAGGGACGCATCACGAATTGATAGGGGCGCGTCCGCCTTAGGGGCGCGCCAGCTTTTATAACATCTGATTGGGCCAAATTTTCCAGACCCATAAATACTTCCCCGTGAAGGCGGTGAAGCCAGCTCTCTTAACAAGCCCAGTACTTCCCAGCCCAGAACTTCCCAGCCCAGAAGCAACTACGCCAGGCCAATCCTCTCTGGAACAGGTCGCGTTCAGGTGTCAACTCAGTATTATTTTACGATATAGAATCAGAACGATTCCATTAAGAGCAGCTATCTACGTCTCTTTCTCTTACCGTGATTGAAGGAAGAATCTCGTCGTCGCTACCGGTATTTCTTGAATTGCTCTCTGAGCTAAAAGTGACTCAGACTGGAGCATGACGAAAGACCTAATGGTTGATGGTTGAGAGACTGATGGTGGATCATCCGCTCATTTAGATTGAGAGCCAAGCTCGAGGTATCCGTACTTCGGGAGCGTCGGCAGAATTCTGCCTGCACTAACAAAAAAGTGGCTGACGAATCAGAGGCTGCAAACCTGGCGCGTCCCTAGGCGGATGCGCCCCTATCAATTCGTGATGCGTCCCTATCAATTGCCGTACCGGACGGGCTAGGGGTACACTTGGAGAGACGGCGAAGAATCTTAGAGCGACCGTGTGGAGAATAGCCCCTTAGCCAAATCGGGATTTTGTGCCGGGGTATGCCACCGCTTGCCAATCAGGGCTAGCAGATGGCCGCATCGCCTTCCATTTTCAGCGAGCTAGTGACTCACCGCCTTCCATTTAATACACGGATCTAGAAGATGTCATGCGTTTAATTTCGGCTGTCCACACATGAGTTCAATTGAAGCTATCTTCCATCGCCTTGCACAGCGTCCTTCTCATGAATTTCTGCAATAAGAACTGTTCTTACCCTCTTTCTCGTTATGAAAAGCCACAGAAGACATCAAGGTTGCATTGATGCACACTCGTTGAGGGCATCCGGTGTCTCCATCGAATCTCGAGCCTCGTTGTTGGAGAATCGCGCATGACGAAACGACGTCATCCCTCCCACACATTCGCCGATGTATACAGAGTTACAATATGAAATGGGTTTTGGCCACAGATAGCGTCGGACTGTCCTCATTATCACAAATGATCGATGCCCGAATTAGATGAGGCAAGAAGCTTCGGCAAAGTCAACTTTGACTTTGGGTCGCCTAGTCACACATCTCCTGGGCGATCTTCATTAGCGAACATGGTCACTTCTGGTATAGCGTAGCCGAGGAGCGTAAACTGTAAGCTGGGCTATATGCATGTGGAATCTTTCAACGCTGTGTTGGATTTCGTATCTATGGCTATGGAGTCAGCTCTCCCTCCTTCGCTGGCTACTTCCGGAATTAGACTAGTGGGATACAAGACACCATGCGTTAAGTATCCCCTGTAGACGTTGTGTTACTGCCACATCATCAAACGGGTTAGGTCTTCCGGCTTTGTCGTCTAGGGTGGTATAATCTGTAATAGCATTGTACCGGCATCGAATCGGGAGAGACTCTTCTCGCCGCTGCAGAAGGGCTTAAGGTCACCTGATGGCTCCATTCCGAGTCTGCCTCATCGTCTCAGAGTTCTCTCCCTTGTGCTGTCTTGCAGATCAACAATTGCAAGACAGCTATCATTTTTGGTAGAGTATTTGTTTGTTAGACGTAACAATGCCGAGCACAAGCACCCCATTCAGCGAGTTACCTAAAGTGGAGAAGCATGGGAGACAGGACTCGCTACACGGGAGACTTTTAATAGTTACTGCGTCTGTGACTTCTATTTGAAATTGGAATGATTGAAAAGACATGGCGACCACCGGTGAAGATGAGTTGACAGTGAAGAAGTGATGGAAAGAAGATGCAGAACAAAATATTTGATGGTTGGCCGAGGTTCGGCTGCAATGACTCTTCCAGGTCTTCACGCCGAAGAGTGAAATGGTTCCAACATTGTGACAATCGTAATCTTAAATTACTATCAAGTAGCCATGGCCCAAGTTCAATTCCGTTTTCGGGGTTGTTGATTTGTCGCACTTGTCTAGCATCACTTCTCCCACGTGTGCACACCGGTCACGTAAGGTTGTGTGGGGTTGCTTGTCATCGACAAGGCGCAGGATGTAAGGATTCTCTTACAGTCGGTGCTTAGTATCGTTGCTAGTTCCAATTGAATGCGTAATAGATTGTGCGTGATACGTGGATGCCTCACTAGTGTCGGCAGATTCCATATGATCTCAATCGACCTCCCGGTTTGATCCCGGTGGTCTCGGCCCGGTGTGCCATGTATCTGCCATGCCCTGGCGATTGTCTCGCAAGACTCACCACGTAGCCGACGGAAAGCGGCCAACCAGAGACTATTTAAGCAAGTTCCCCTGTCAGGCAACATTTCATCTCATCCACTAGAACACAAGCGACGAAATTTGGACCACTCAAGATCTCAACTCTTTCACCAACCATGTACATCCGAGCCGTCCATGCCGAGGCAGATCTCCGAGTCCTCAGGAGGCTGATCCATGACAACCCATTGGGAATGTTGACTACTGGCATTCGGTCGGAAAAGTTCCCATTCCTTCAAACCAGTCATATCCCATTCGTCCTAGACGTCGAAGATGAGTCTAGTGAGACCGAACTTGGCTGCTTGCGAGGTCACCTTGCAAGGCAGAACCCGCAGAGCAAGGCCATGATCGAATACCTTGAGTCAAAGCCCGAACTCAACGCCGTCCTCAAAGATGAAGTTCTTGTACTCTTCAACCAAGCCGCACATCACTACGTCACACCAAAGTTCTACACCGAGACAAAGCCCACTTCCGGAAAGGTGGTTCCTACCTGGAATTACGCAGCAGCTCAAGCATATGGCAAAGCTCGGGTCTTCTTCAAAGCTTCCTCAGAGGAAACATCAGCATTCCTTACAAGTCAGATGGCCGACTTGACTCACCACAATGAAACGACGACCATGGGGTACACCGGAGGGAATCGACCGACACCATGGAAGGTTACAGATGCGCCGGATAAATACATCGAACTGCTTAAGAAGGCCATCATTGGCATTGAAATCAAGATTACGAGACTAGAGGGAAAATTCAAGATGAGCCAGGAGATGAGCAAGGGAGATCGGGATGGTGTAGCCGAAGGCTTCGCGCGCCTCGAGTCAGATGCGGCGAAGGAGGTGTCGCAGATGGTCAAAGTCCGTAGCGATGAGAAGTCTAGATCATAGTTCGACTCATGTCGCTGGAGCAATTGAGTGTCTCTCAACAACTAGAGATGAATACGATGCAGTTTTTTTTATATCCAAAGAGAGAGACATGGGATCATGGTTAATGTGATTAAAGAAATTGATGAGTCAAGTTTCCTCCTCCCGGCATGCGACCTCTGATGCGTGATACTAGGCTCACTTTCAATGGCAGTGGAGATGAGATCTCCGTGGGCTCTAAGGGCCAGCACCCAAAGTCGGAGTACCAGAGTCAGACTAACATGCTCCGTTGATCCCAAAATGCTACCTCGGCATGGCGTGATGCCGGGTCTAGAATTGCACTATGACAAATCTGGTATGCGCCAGCGAGCTGTGGCAATGGCCCCCGAGAGGCCCACATCTCACCTGGAGTTCCACTCAAACCCAGGAGAGCCATGACGCTGAGCTTTGCTGCCGAGACAATCAAAAGATTAACTTATCTGTTCTAAGTCGGGGAGAGATCCGTATCTCCCTGGAGCGCAGGAAAGTTACGTAATGGTTGTTGCTTTTTTTAACTATGGCAAAAGGGAATGTACGCTCGGTTACAAAGCCCCCCTATGGATGAGGAATCATTATTGCTGCGTTTGTTGTCGAGTCAACTCCACCATTGTTAGTTATATCCACCTGATCACTGGCTGAGATGAAGTGTATAAAGATGTATTCACTCAGACCCTTAGATATCATCACCAACGAAAATCTCTTGAAGGGTATCGACCGAAAGACTACCATCTATCATGGAATCTATTAAGATGGACGAAAAATTTGCAACTACGTTGGTGCCGGAAGATATGAACCCAAACCCGAAGCCACAAGCAGAATCGCCACCTCCTGACGCTGAGAATGAAGAGGAATCGCTTGATGAGCACGATGGTGGCTACGGTTGGGTTTGCGTTGTTGCCCAGCTACTAATCACCGCAAACACGTGGGGTGTCAATGGCGTAAGTTGACTCTGCCCGCCAGGAATCGCATGAACTATTGTGACTTAACTGTGAATAGTCCTTCGGTGTCTACCTTGACCACTACCTTTCAACCAATGCTTTCCAAGGGACGTCGCAAGTGGCATATGCCTTCGTCGGCGGGCTGTCAATATCTCAGATGACGCTGGTGGCGCCGCTCGTCACACACGCAACGAAACGGTTCGGACTCAAACCTACCTTGGTATTTGGCCTTGTACTTGAAACAGGAGCCTTGATTGCAGCGAGTTATGCGACAGAACTGTGGCATCTGTGTCTCACCCAGGGTTTCCTCTTCGGTTGGGGCTCCAGCTTTCTGTATGTTGGCACTTATGGGATCATCCCCCAGTGGTTCAATCGAAGAATCGGTGTCGCCACCGGTATTGCATCGGCTGGCAGCGGCCTCGGAGGGCTAATCCATAGCCTGGGAAGTCAAGCCATGATATCTAGGCTCGGACTCTCTTGGTCCTTCCGCATCACGGCAATTTGCACAGGGGTTGCTCATGTTATCTGCACGATCCTGATACGGGACAGAAACAAACATGTGAAGCCACAGCAGCACTACTTCGACGCCAGCCTCTTGAAAAGCATGGATTTTCTCCTAATTCTTTTCTGGACCCTATTCAGTGCAACCGGTTATACCATCGTACTCTTTTCTCTCCCAAACAATGCCATCGAAATTGGCGCAACGTTTCACCAAGCCTCGATTGTTGGAGCCATGGTCAATCTGGGAATGGCAATAGGCCGACCGCTTGTTGGATACTTCAGCGATCACGTCGGAAAGGTCAACATGAGTCTCATCGGAACTATTCTCGCAAGCATCTTTTGCCTTGCTCTTTGGACATCTGCAAACAAAATGTCCACTCTGTTTGCATTTGCCATCCTTGGGGGCATGGTTCTTGGCACATTTTGGGCGGTAAGTGGATATACTTTCGCAAAAATGCATCATCAGCGGCTAACAAGCGTGTAAACAGACCATGGGCTCCGTGCTGGTTGCCACCTTTGGCATTAAACGACTGCCCTCTACTCTCTCTGTCGCTTGGACGTTGATATCTTTTCCCACAGCATGTAAGTTTTCCAGGCGAAAGTGTCAATGATTGCTACCAAAAAGCTGATATCAACATATAACAGTTGCGGAAGCCATTGCCTTAGGGTTGCGAAGACCACATGCCCCAGTCTACCACAACGTGCAAATATTCGCGGGGTTCATGTTCTTTGGTGGTTTTGTTTGCTTAGCACTACTACTTTTTTTGCCACACATTCGACGTGAAGCCACACAATAAAGAACACTCTAGATCGATGGTTTGTATCAAAGCACATCGCGACTTTCCCTGAGGCTATGGCTCTGTAGGGTTGTGAGAAGTGGGCAACCGCCAAGGCGATGATGCTCTTCCAATCTTGCTCAATAGGTATTGGGAGATCAAAAATACAAATTGCTCAACTACTAAACTTGACATCAAGATTCTTGAAATTTTGCTATCTTTACTCTCTGAGCCAACTTCTGTGTTGATAACGTTGTGAAATCTTGGTCCCGAGATAAAAAGTTCTCCATGCCGTGTTTCACTCTTCACCTTCTCAATAAGATCCTCCCATTTACATCATTTCTTTCTTCATTATTACGGGGTTATCCGTGATAATAAGGTTGATAAATGATTTATTCTAAACTTAGTAAGGCGCGCGCAATGGCTGGGCTTAATTAATTAGATCCCCCAGTCCTATCAGTCACTTGTATTCTGTCTCCAACCCGCAGGACAGTTCCGATTGGGGCAACGCAGGCATACTGCCCAAATACAGGCTTATCTGTTGAATGGGTTAGCAGGCAGGATAGAGAGGCACTATTGGCTCATACGTGGAAATGCACTATTGACACGACGATCCTGTGCAAGTAGACCATATAGCTGACGGGCTCTAGGCGCGGTCTTTCCTGTAACCAAGTCCACGTTCAAGCTTAAACACCGGGGTGTCTTAAAAATGCAACGGATGATGGCTTTCTTTGCTTCATGGCTACCAGAGCATACGGTCAGCTGTTTCCAGAAGTCCTCTTCAAAAGGTTGCATGTCTGGTCCTCCATCAATGTGAATGTTTGGACGGAATCGAAGAATGATGTCCTCAGCTTGATCGCACATGGGCAATCTTGAGCGTGCTTCAACCTCGGAGGCCACTGATGTGACTAGAAAAGGGGCAGCATCGGCGAAGCGAAGCCCCTGACTCCGGGGTCTGTCGTCTGATTGAGCAACCAAAGGCCCCAATCGATTCTGAATGAAGGCGGCACCTGGAATCTCACGTCTGCCTTCTCCACCGATGAATAGCAGTCTAACTGGCATGGCTAGGTGTCCGCTGAAGAATTCGGCAGATGTGTCTCCCATGTCGATTCCCACAGCGCATGTACCCCAAATGTTCAATTCGAAGGTTTTGGAATCGCGACATGATAATGGCGCAGGAGTAAGAGGAATGGTAATAAACGATGCTGGTTGGGCCAGAGTGTAACGGATGGTGAGCTGTGACCAGTCACTGTCAATGGATGGCTGGAACAGGGAGAGAGCAGGCAAGGTTTTGATTGTGAGGTGTTGTGAAAATCGGCTCGAACGCTCTGTTGGTAAGGCTTTGATGAGAATGTATTGGCGATCGAATCGAAACCCTTCACTTGTCACCTCTGCAAAGGTCACCTCGACCGGTAGGATCGACTTGATTGGATAAATGAACAACTGTGGAGAGAGGGACCTGTTAGCGAATATTCTCAATGCGTACCGACGGAGCGATCGCTAATATCGCTGGAAGTTACTTAAACGAGACACAACCTACACGCTGAATGTGCATATCAACCAAGGTCTCAATGTTCTAATGAAAACTTGAGCCACGAGGTGAAGATCCGACGGTAGAGGTAGCCTGTGGCCTAATCTTTGGCAAGTCTCATAATTCCTGCCCCTCCGCAGAAGAACATACAGGCGCCTACCGGACTTGCGACAGCGTCTGGTGCCTACATACACCATTGAGCCATGAGCTTGGGTATGCAGCAGTTGGGATAGCTGGGAAATGCCAAGGGGTATGGTGAGCTGAATGTCAGTGGAAGAGCAGATTTTCTTCGGAAAGCCCGGTAGCGCCATGATTCGTGACTCACGTCGCTGGTTACTAGTCCGGACTCGGTAATCCCGAGCGAGGTGCATAGTTCCACTGTCGGCCCCAAGCAAGGTGCGTAGTTTCACCCTCATGCTAGGCTGAATTCTGAAGTTCCTGGCGAGACCAAGCCGTTCCGACTCGGAGACCTTGGACTTGAACCTTTTTTCCAATATTGGTGGGATGGATCCAGAATCTGATGATTGATCTAGGATGCCTCCAACCCCCTCTTTTCTCGAGAACAGTTTTCTAGTCATCTGACAAAGACTAGGATATCGGTGGATCACAGGCGTATGCATCCGGGCCTTATGCCGCTACGCGAGGGGTCAACCCATCATCTAATCTAGTCGAGAACGCCGATGACACAACATCCATATCACGTGCCACCGGAAGAGGGTCGAAGAGCAAGTGAGTCGCGAAGACCTACCGCGTACAGCCTCTCTTTCGCTCGCCTATGCCTGTGACGGTGACAGCGGAGGCGTTGTGGTCTGTCAAGATCAATCCCGATTCACTTTCTGCCCCACGCTTGTTCACTTTGAGAGTGATGATGGAATCCGCACATGCCGCTCCCGTCCCCTGTGGACGGTGCCGTGAACGTCGCGTGAAAGTATGGTCCCCTACCTCATCGAGGCTCTCTCCCCTTACTGATGGAATTGGGATTAGTGTGACAGGAGACAGCCAAGCTGTACGCGCTGTGCGCGGGCCTCCTACCCATGCCCCGGCTATGACCGCGTGCGAGGCTTTCTCGATCAAGGACGGGATATACGCAGGAAGTATGGAAGTGACACCACAGCTGGATCAACCCGCACCTTTCCCTCGACTCCCCGAGTGAGGCTGTCCCCTCCATCTCCTGCCAGTCCATTTGGTCACGATGCACGTCCGAGTCCTTCTAGCCAATCGCAAAGCCCAGCAGTCCCACCACCGCCGCCCTCAAACGAAGTGCGCAATGAGGCGTCGACAGGTTTCGACAACACACTGGATATCGATTTTGATAACGACTCGTTTTTTAACATTGACCCGGCTATCTATTACGCTCAAGCTGGCAACTGCTGTGGCTTCTTACCCAACGTCCCCATCATAGATGATACCGAGCTAGCTCTCCCACTCAACGCCGGCAATTCTTTTGATGAAGAAACATTCTCAGCGTTCACCGGTTCAGATGATCTGCTATTAGGGCTTCTCCCCGAATCCATTCGCGAGCGTGAACTTCATACAGCGGATCTCATTAGGCATTACGTTGATGTCATCAGCCCATGGCTAGATGTATTCGACTCTGACAGGTATTTTGGTCACGTAGTGCCAAACAAAATCGGACGGAGCCTTCTGGTCAAGGATTCCCTTGCTGCTGTAGCGGCGAAGCAGTTTGGCAATATGCGAAGGGAACAGAACAAATCTGTCCGCTACGACTCAAATCGATCTAGTCTTGACTTGCATTACCGGGATTCCAACATTGACTGGCTCTATGAGGCCGCGGGGTTCTATGACAAAGCCATCCGTCGAATGATTGCATCATTACAAGTTTTGCGGAACCAAGGGCCTATTATGAGCGACGGATCGCCAACTACTCTACTCGCTTCGAGCCAGCCCAGCCCATTATACACTACGCCATCAACACCTGGACGTCATCAACAACGCACTGAACTCGAGACAATTGACGATCTTCTCGCCGCTGTGTCCATCTTTCTTTTGTATGAATCACTGGATGATAGACAGCCTAGCATGATGCAGTGAGACCTCTCTTCATGACGCCATGTTCCCTCGCTTACCATATCGAACTATAGGCACATGTCTGGCGCTCAACATCTCCTGGGCCTAGACTTCGAGCATAATCCAACATCGTCGCTCATAATTCCTGCACCCACCATGCAGAGCGATCTTGACACTACAAAAGCGTGGCGCGCGTCCTTTTGGAACTTTGCCTGCGTCGATTATGTGGTATCCTACGCTGCAAAGAGTAAAACACAACTCGACATTGCAGACAAACGTCTCTGGCAAGCTGCTGGACTGCCAATGAATACAGCCTCTGATGGCTGCGTCCCAGAATCGCTAGTCCAGAGTGGTGATGAATTATCGTTGTGCAAAATGACAGAAACAACAGCATGCAGGTCCTTGATCTGGATCGTGTTGAAGACACTGAATTATGTTTCTGTGTTTGTTGCTGAACAAAACACGGATTGGTTGACATCTGCCGGCCTTTCCTGCTGGGACCATATCCATCAACACCTTGATATCTGGTATCAATCATTACCAGAAGGCTTTCAACCATGCCTCACATCTTCACTGCAACGTTACCACACCCATGCAGAACGTAGCTCCAGCTCGAGGTCCAGAACTCCGCAGAGAGAATTATCTGCAATTAAAGTACCTTTTCCAGGAATATTCTACAGCAACGCAACAGGCGCTGCCACGCTGCTATTGTACCACTTTACCAGGATTTTGTTGCTCCTCCACAAGCCACCGACGCACGAATCATTCAATCCACGAAATGGAATACAACGCCTCAGCGCCTATCGCCAAGTCTCAAATCATATCAACCGACACGCCCATGAGATTTGCTCTATTGCTCTTGGCAGACCACAGCCAGCTGTTCAAATACAGTTGTTTGAACCATTGAATCTGGCCGGCCGCTGCTTGGAAGAGAACGAGCAACAAGTTGTCGTAGCCGATCTTTTGGTGGGCTTGCAGATTACTACAGGCTGCTCTACTGAGTGGAGACTGACACAACTGAAAAAAGAATGGGGTTGGGAAAATGTCCCTTATTCATAGAGTTATCTGTACATATTGCGTATTTGAAACCAGTTGTAGAGGTCAGCCGCAGCAGCTGCCATGAGAATCCAACAGCAGAAACGGGCCAAGAGAGTCTCGTCACGATATGGCTGTCAAGAGAGCAATTTTCTCCATGTACCTTGTCGGAATTGCTGTGACTTCGGAAGCCATCGTTTCAATTCGGTGGCGCTGAATGTACCTTTCATCTGATGCTCTCCGGTTGGACCGCCACATTGGAAGCTTACCACGCAAAGGGACTCGGTTGGATGGATGGATTTTATTTCGCCCGGAGGGAAGTCCCTATAGGGCCTTGACACAATCTAGTTCACATTTCAGAACATTTGGTACCTGACACCCCAAGCCCCACGGACCGTCGTCTCATCGCTTGCTGCTCAACCTCGTCGCTGCTTGTTCCATGACAGGCCCGCTTGAAGGCCAAATTTTGCAAGTGTTCAGCATCCTATCTTCGGCAGCTGAAGCACGGTCTGCCAAAATCGAGGCTGCTTTTTGTTAGTATAGCCGCACGCTAGAGGTTAGTTTGCCGATGCCGCCGGTCTACCATGCACCCTGCCTTGGTGGCTCTCTGCGCTGCTGCCTTGGCCGCAAGGGCGTGGATGGTGTTTTGTCCTTCGCAAAGTTTGCGCCGAGTTACTGCTACGCAGTTGTAAATGCCTTGTTGTGTTGCTGCGGAATTGCAGTCAGCGCTCTCAACAAGACAAGCCTAACCAAGACAAAACAAGCCAAGTCAAGTCAAGTCAAGCCAAGTCAAGTCAAGCCAAGTCAAGTTGACCATCTTATCAAGCAAGACGGCTTTTTTGGCTGGCTTGACTTGTCTTGATACCGGCTTGATAAAGCAGGGACCCTATAGCAGTGATAGCCACGGTGGCTCGGATGGTAAAAATCCTGCTGGCGCGGCCAAAAGTTAGCCCCCGAGCACCACGCTCATCACCGTCAAGATGTCCGATATTGACGATACATTTTCGGTGACCGCCCTCTCGGAAGCTGTTACCGAGACAGCCAGCTAGCTTTCGACCCTGAACACGAGATCCGCCGCAGCCGGAAGCACCGTGTTTGCTACTTTTCGCGGGGGACGGTCCGTCGCCGACCAGCTCCTAGATATCGACGCCTTCGACGGCGTGCGAGTGTGAGAGGATCTTCAGTCTCGCCAAGCTCTTGGTTGGCAGCAGCGACACTCTCTCCAAGATTTGACGATGGAGATGCTCACTTGTGTGAAGTTTTGGCGGCGGAATCCACTGATGTCACAACTATCATCAGACTCTAGGATCATGTTTGCTTTTTTGTGCCCTCATAACAGGCCACAGGCTCGAGCCCCTGAAGGGTCGGATCCCTGACTTAGGTCACGAGACCGTCTTTTCCTTCATGTATATAAGGGCTGACTTAGGCCCTTCAAATAGCTAGAAACCAAGAGCTTCTATTTACATCACAATGCACCCTTCCTATCCGATGCAACATTAGTTCAGATTAAGAAACGGCGGGGACGCCAGTGTGAGTTGTATGAGATTAGCGGCGATAACTCAGACTCAACTCATATGAGTTTTATGAGTTAGAGTTATGAGTGAACTCATGAGTTAAGGTTTGAGTCAACTCAAGTGCCCAGGTATGATCGATTTTCGATCGATTCGGTCGAACAGGGCTCCCGATTGCAGAAACACGTCAGGGGGCCTAAATTTTAGCGTAATTGATCGACGCACTAAGCTACTGGCGCGATCTCACGTGACGACCCCAGTACGCTGCAAAGTTCGCCACGAATCTGTCTTGTGCCTTGAGGAACGAAGAGAGGAACGAACGAAGTGACGAAAGGTTTTATGCCGCCATCTTTTTCCGGGCCTCAAAATCACCTGACTCTTCCAATCAAAAGTTTTGCCCTTAAAACCCGTGCCTCGGCGCCTGACCAAACCCGTCGTGCTGTCTATCTTTTTCCGCGACGCCTTGCGTCTCATACAACATGAACGAAAGAGGTAAGATGACTAATCGTAGCAGGGGGCAAGCACATGCTCTGTACTGACGGCCTGAAAGGGTTAGGAAACATCGAAATCGAAATCAGCCATATCCTGAACATCAGCTTTGATTCTGTAAATGCGTTTTCACCTTATAATCCCCCCTCATCTATATCCTACCAACACTTATTAACTCGCTTCTTTAATCAGTTCTTATCCCTCAGTTCTTATCCCGACCAGTCCCACAGCTCGGCTTCTCTGATCGTTGCGTCGCTTAACCGTTCCAGCCTCCCCTCCGCTGCAACCATGTTGTCGGGCACCTTGTTGCCTACGAAGTCCCTCTCTCGCGCCTTTGACAGGAGTATGATGCCGTCCAGCGACTTGCACCGCGACAGCTGCACGTACAGACTGTACGGGTCGCATTGCGTCGGGACCGCCTGACCGTCAATTCTCATCGTCCTGGTTCCGCGCAGTTCGAGGGCAACCCGATCTAACGTTTTGCTTTGGACTTTGTAGTCCGTACAGGCGAAAGCCGCGGCGCATGGCAGCCCCCGCCGACTGACGTTGTTCTTCTGCCACGGCCGCTTCCTCTGGCACTCAATTTTGATGCTGATAGGCGTCAGGAGGATCGTGCCGGGCGGCATACCGACGAAGTGGAGGTCTCTCGTCGTCTCCGACGCGAGCACGATCCCCGCCGGAGGGCCAAAATGGAGGATGGTATCGGCGTCGACGCGATAGCCCGGGTGCGCCTTGTCGAGGATGACGTCTAGCGCCGCGTAGCTTGCTCCGTTGACCAGCTTCAGCCCTTGGTGGGTGTTCTGGTTCACGACGACAGGCATGCCCGGAACGAACATGAGGACGGCAGGCACCGGGATAGCGCTGTCGTCGCCCTGGTTGAGGATCATGACGGCTTCCTCCTCACTCGGCTCGCCGTCCTTCCATCTGTGCTCGGAGATGAAGATGCGCAGCGGCGCTCTCCGCTCCTTCTGGAAACAGAGGGACGCCTCGATGCTCAGGTTCCAGCGGTTTCTGTTCAGCGGCGTCACCACCGTGATGCCTGACTCCCACGGGATCTGCCTGTCCTCCCGGTAGCAGGTGCTATTCAGCAACTCCAGGTCTGACTGGTCCTGCACGCCCTGGCGCACTCGCGTTAGCAGCCGCTGCAGTTGTGGATCGCCGGCGGCGCGGATTTGTTCGTTCAGCATAACCACCGTCGTGAACTTGTTCCACAGCGCATGTGCCCTGCCGTGCTGGTACCTCTGCTCAGCTGTAAATGATCGTTCTTCGTCCCAGGCGATGGCCGTGCTCGGGAGCAGGATCGATCTCTCCTGCACGGGACGGAACTGGTGAAAGTCCCCGCAGAAGAGGACGACGGGGATCCCACCGAAGTCGCGGGCAGATCCTCGGAGCTGGCAGACCTGTTCGTTTACGGCGTACAGTGTCCTCGACCCCAACATGCTGACCTCGTCTATGATCAGCAACCACTTCTCCTGCCACTCGGCGGTGGTCTGCCCATCGATACGGAGGCCAGCCGAGCTGGGCACCGCAAAGCCGTCCGGCTCCGCTCGGCGGGACCGCGCCGTCGCATCTTTGGAGAACCCGCATGCGGAGTGGATGGTGATCCCGTCAATGCTCGCGGCGGCCGTTCCCGACGTCGCCGTTAGCAGCAGGCGGTGCGACATCCCCCTGCTCGCGAACAGCTCGGCGACGGCCCCAATGACTCGTGATTTCCCCGTGCCGCCCTCGCCGCCGACGAATTGGCAGAGCTGAGGTGTCCCTTGTTCATCACGACGTACCCGGTCGAGTTGGCGGCATATCAGTCGGATGGCGATGCTCTGTCTCTCGTTGAGCGTGAATGCCTCGGCCACTTGCCTCCCTGCCTCGGAAAACGACGTCGACGGGCCGAAGTGGATGCTTGTTGAAGGACCTGCGCCCCGGACTGATGCCTCCGATTCGGCACTCGTGAGACCCACGCCCTGCTCACAGTGCATAGCTGATCCGTGACCTGTTGTGTTGTTGTCAGGCTGGCCTTGTATTCCCTGGATCATCCTTTCTCTCTCTTTTGAGACATTCCTTTGCTGCGACTTGATGGACCTGATCAACCCCTGTCCTGGTACATCTGCCCCCAGAAACGGTCCTTCTGGGGCGTCCGGTGCCTCCTTCGGCCCCTGCTCGTTAAATATCTCACCGCACGGCTCGTCCATTGAACGCAAGGCCACTTGGTGGAATCGACTCAGTTGCCGTATCATTCTCGAGATCTCCTTCGAGCCGGCCGTGACCTGGTCGGCTCCCATCGTCGTCCTCAAGACGTCGATGAGGCGTATTGCGTTGGCGACGCCGTCCGACCGGAACGCCCGACCCGGCCCCTCATCACCGTCGCCCATACCCGGGCCAATCGCCTCAGAGGCGGGATCGCCGTCCCCGGACTGGGCGGCCCACTGCTTCGCATCACGTTTCGCGTCTTCAGCCGACCGGTGAAGGAGTTGGATGTTATCCGCGAGGAAGGACATCCTCCGAGGCAGCGCCTGTTTCTGTCTTTCCCAGATGGTGTTGATATCGTCTGATGTCTCGGACGAGAACAATTCCCACGGCACGAATATTGCGAGATGCTGGACTGCCGCCCTACCATAGCAACGTCAGCCTTCGGGAAGATGTGTCAAGCTATTCGCGTGCTCACTGCGTACCTCTTATGGTAGACCTCGCCTTCGTCGCTAAAGTCCGTACTCAGGTAACCATCGAAACAGACTACAGCGTTGTCGCTGGGTTTTCGCAGCGCCTGCACCCACGTCTGCGACGGGGGCCAGGACCTGTCGAATTGTACCTCCCCCCAAGCGCCTGCGCCTTTGCCCTTTCGCTTCAACTTGACTATCGACATATAGTCATACAGTGACAGCCCCTGTAGGAGCCTGCCGCGGTGCGGGTATGCCTGCACGAACGAGATCCTTTCTCCGGCCTCTTCCAGAAGCACCGCCTCCTCGACCGGCTCGTCCGCTATCTCCATGCCGCTCTCGCGTCGCAGGTGGCGCCAGCGTCGGAAGACATGCCAGTAGAGGGATGATACATTCAGGAACGTCCAGGCGTGGTTGCTTGCAAACTCCGTTGGGTAGCCCAGCAGCTGAGCAATGACTTCGACCTGCGACAACGCCCGCTCCGTGAAGATCCGGTTCGCAACCCTCATCAAGAATTGCCGCGTTTTGTTTTGGCCTCGGTCGACCTCATTCGACTGCCTCTCAGTGGCCGACTCGTTCAAGACGGGAAACAGATCTGCTGCCGCGGCCACCCGTTTCCATACCGGATCCTCGACCTTGGTGGCGTAATTCGTCACATAAAACACAATAGCCATGGTCTTGCACTGCGTCGCGATGAAGGAGATGTCATGGTTGTGTCGCAGTCCTACCGCCATGGCCTTGTTCCACCGGTTTACCATGCTGTGACTCCGCCGGATCTGCAACACTCCGCTTTCGGTGAACGCCGTCCTCTCCACTAATCTCCACGGCGCCTTAAACCGGCACGGATCTCGATTCTTGCGCTGTCCCCTGATGGAGTATTTCACGCACGTAGGGCTGTGGGTGTGGATCTGGGTAGCGCCTGCGCAAAAGTTGCCTTCCTCGTCGAACGAGGAGGCGAACTGCTGGCTGTTCTGCAGCAGCGACGATATGTCCGACGTCACGGACCTCTCCGCCTGCACCGCCGAGAAAGCCTCCTGATCGAGATCCTGCATTTATCGACTCTCATGTTGGGTAATGCATTCCTGAGTCACTCTTGCGCGCGGGGAACCAACCTCCTCGAAGACACTGTCGACAAACCGGATGACCCTCTCGCGGTACTCCGCTTGATCCTCCCCCGCGACATCTCCGAGTATGGAGCTGAGGTGCATGTTTCCCTGGAGCCAGAGCAATCCGTGAACGTGGAGCGCCCCGCGCTCGTTAGTTTCCACAGCCCCGAAGTACCTGCTGATCCGCCCAAACACAGAATCCTCTCCCGTCTTCACGTAGTGTTCGAAGAACATAGACACCTCCCGATGGAAGAAGACTGCCGAGCTGAGGGGATCCGAGACCGCCAGCCGTGCCCGCTTATATGCCAGGTCGAGGCTCGTCAGAAAGGCCTCGGCTTCGTCCGGATCCCGCGTCCGATATGCAGCAAGCCTGAGCTTGACCGGGTTTGTAATATCGTTCGGGTTCAGCGTGAACCAGATCGCGGGTATGCCTTCCCGTATGATAAAGGACTTGATCTTCCGCCGCATGCTCAGCCGGCTCTCCCTCGACATTGGCTGGCGAAACCCGTACAGTGACAGACTCCTCAATAACTGGTCAACGGCCTCGTCACCCGTCTTCCCGGTCGCCTCCAGCTCGACTTTAGCCGCCTCCAACCTCTCCGCACTCAGCGAGCCTACAATGCGCTCCACCTCCGGGAAGTTCTTCCTCGTCACGCTGAGCATGCTGACGCGACGATTTCCCGACCTCACTCCTATGTTGAAGACGAGAAAGGCGAAGACGTGGTGTGTCGCGAACCGGCCGCCGTGGCGCTGGAGCACCACTTTGGCCCACGTCTCCAGGGTCATGTTCCGCGACGAGACGAGACTCCGCGCCCTGGCCTCCGCTTCGACGCTTCCATCCACCTCACCGGCCACGTCGGCGAGGCCCTCCTCGGCCTGGCGTGGGCCTCCTCTACCGACGGGAAACAGGGTCGGGAACGTCTTTGCAAAGAACGGTGCGTCGAAGGGATCGGCAAAGTCCTCCCCCCTGGACACGAGAATATAAGGTTCACGCGTGTCTCCATGCCGCACCTCGGCCGATCCCGCCCACGTCCCGGCCCGCATTTCGTCACGGGCATCACCGTGGCGCAGAGCATCGTAGACATACCGCAGCTTCTCCGCGTCCGCGATATCCGGTCGCCCATCGAGGGCGAACATCCCGGACGAGCTGATCTCGTGGACCGGGCCGGCAGCGGCGGTAGCACTGTCGACGTTCTCGTCGCCGGCTTCACAATCGGCATCCACTGGTTTCCCCGCCGCGTCCCCCCCGATGCCTACATCGAACCCCTGGCCCAGCGTTGCCAGCACTTCTCGAATATCTACACTTCCCTCGTCCTCCAAGCCGCGCTCTGTGGGTGGGACGACTTGTGCTGTTCGTGCCTTCTCCCACGCCGACGGCTCGTCCCGTTCCAAACGCTCATAGACTTGGTATGGCACACCGTGCGACGGTGCATCCCAGCTATCCAGTTCCGCCCTATCAATGTCGATGTCGGCATACAAGGGATTGTGCCTCTTCAGCCACACCAGCGCCTTTTCCACAACTCGGCGCCGTACTGAGAGCAGTGCCGAGAGATCGCTCGGCGCTGGCTTCTCCAGCCCCTGCCACGACACGTGGATATCATCCATAACCTTCAGGAGCGGATGCGGAAGCACCCTTGTCGCCAGCTCCTGTACGTTGTTGGGGAATACCGTGATGTGCCCCTTGATGTGCTTCGGATACCTCACATTCTGCCGGTGCCCCTCTGGGATGCTGTACTTGGTTATAAAGCCGTAACACGAGTTCAGCGCGATGAGCTTCTCCTCGACCGGCGTGAGGCTCTTTAGCTCGTCAGGAAACATATGCTCGCATCCCAGCCGGGTATGCAACTGCGCCGCCGGCGACAAGACGCCTCTCCCCAGATGCCTCACGCAGTCCGCACACCCGCCAATCTTCTCCCCTGCTGGGAAGCACCGGAGGCATTCGAAAGGAGACCCATTGCGCTTTTCGACCGGGCTTGCCATCCACCAGTCCCAGTCAACATCTTCCAGTTCGGCCCTGCTGTATTTACGATAGCAGAACATGCAGGTGAGAATCGGCAACGTCCTCGTATCGTGAAACGCCTTGTAAAAGTCCTGGACCGTCTTCACCTTCCTCTCCTGGGGCACAGGCAGGCACCATTCCTGTTCGTGAGACAGTCGCTCCTTCTCGGCAAACTCTTCGTCAAGGGCTCTCAAAACGCTGGCGAGATCCTGTGCCTGTTCTTCCTCGTCCCTCTCACGGCGGACCACGATCCTCGTGCGCTTTGGGGCTGGCTGATCAGTGCTGCCGGGGCCCGTTCTCTTCTGTCCCGGCTGCCGACTCGGCCCTGCAGGAGGAGCACCGGCCTCCGCCGCATCCTCAGCCTCGCCGGCGACTTGGACGAACGACTCCACTCTCCTCGTCCGACTCCGTTGCCGAAAATTTTCATTTATCAACTCCTCGGAAATATCAGCCACCGTCCGAAGCCCCAGACCTGCGACCAGAGACCTTCGCCCAGCCTCTAACATTTCCGCCGATGGACGGAAATCTGGTCCCGCGAGCATCGCCGTATTCGGCTGATTGTGCGCTTCCTCCTGGCTGGCCGGCCGTGGGGCTAACGACACCCTGCTGCCTCCGTCCATCTGAACGGACCGGAACAAGGCAGTCCTTGCGGGCTGGTTGTTTCCTGGCCTTGCAGCCTCGTTGTTTCCCGGTCTGCCTTCTAGGCTCTTTAGCTGCCTCTCGACGCTGTCAGACTCCCTCGGCTTCCGACCCCGTCGCCTGCGAGAGCCCTTCTCCCTCGATTGTTCGTACTCTCTTTGCGTCGCCTCTAAAACGTTGGCCGACGTCCGGATGCCGAGACCCGCCAGGCCCGAAGCATCGACCGCTCCCGGCGGCACTGAGTTGCTCTCTGTCCTAGCCGCCTCCTGGAACTGCCGCTGCGCAGCCTCGAAGATGTCCGCCGATGTACGGACTCCCAGGCCGGCAAGCGCCACGTTCTCGCGTTTTCGCGCATCCCGTCGACGGAACTGGTCAGCTAGACTCTCCTTCTCCATAACGAATCGCCTTCACTAGCTCTCCTATCTCAGTATTTCTGCGCTGCACAAAACACGACGCAGGGCCCCAGATAAATAATCCTGCCACCTTCTCCATGACCTCCTACCACCCGACCCTGGGCCTTGCTCCTGCCTAGTCCGAGAATCCATTCTCTATATCTCAACCCGGGTCTCCCCTGATCCTTTACTCCGGCAGAAACTCAGAAACCATTCCACCCTGAGATGCAAAGACAGGCGCCGTCTTGCCTTGAAACCGTAGTGACTTCTTCATACGATTTTAATGTCCGCCATGTTCTGTCCTTCGCCAATCGCTTTTGCGGATATATATTAAGGTTTCTTCCTCCAACACCACATCCGTCACAGCCCCTGAAGGCTCGACGAAGGTGGTGTATCAAGGATTTGGAATTACTCCCCAATATAAGCCGCCTATACCACCCCCGACTTCCTGCCCCTTTCCGCGACTTGCTTCACCTTTAACCGCTATTCGTCATGTCTCGGCAGGCAACCTTCTCGAATACTATCCACTTGCGAGACTTTGTCGACAGCGTTACGGACGACCCGGGTCGGGAAAACGCACCCAACTACGTGGAAATCCAGACTGAAGTTAACATCTTCGATGAGGACGGCTTCTATGGTTCTCGCATCGACATTAGCCCCATCCGCACCCGCATTCATGCCTATCTGACGCGAGAAGAGCGGGAGCTCTACACCCCTAACACGTTCTTCTATGCCGACGGCCGCTTCTCCGCCGCCCAGTCTGCGGCCGACACGCTAGAGATCAGCGTCCAGGCCCTCAGTTTGTCGAGGTACGTCACGACTTACACTCGGCCTCACACGGGCTGACCTTCCTAGGCACCCTGGTGACGTCTCCGACTTCGAAGAGTATCGCCGCTACTTACCAGGACCGTGGTGCCCGATGGTGACCGTCATCGGATCCGTGCTATCGCCCAGCGACAACACCAGCGACCCTTCTGAACCTCGCCGCTTTACCATTGAAACATCCGTGTACGACGCCTCAAAGGCATCTCCGGTCCCGTTCTCCGTGACTTGTTTCTTTGAAAATACGAAGCGGTGGCAAAAAGTCAGAACACCTTCACCTGGAGCTCTCCTGAGCATCACCGCCAAGGTAGCTGGTCGCACCACTGACACCAATCAACTGGCCCTCCGTGTCCTTGACTTGGCCTACATGCCGAGACCTGCCCAAGCCCCCCCGGCCACGCCGACTCCGACTGCTACTCCGCCTTCAAAGCGGTCCGCTCGCTGGGAGGGCCGGGCCACTCCATCCACCCCTTCAAAGAGACAGCGCGTCTCCGAGGGCGCCAGTGACGTTGCGGGGCCATCCTATGGGAATCCAACTTCGCAAGAAGCGACAGAAGGCCGCCTCCATCTGCCGCACATAGCGGACAATACAAAAGCCTCACCCAATCCCCTATCTCCGTTGACTATAGCTGATGCTGATGAATCCTCGATTACATTAGCCCCTTCCCCCAGTCTTGATGGTGGAACACGGCCGCATCGCAGCCGGCACCCCCCTAAGAAATATGCCCATGGAGAGTAGACAGTGGTCACTGCTATAGTATCGGGCGCCTCTATATTTGAATTTATTTCTCCCTTTCACCCTACTCTCCTGTACCAAGCCATAACTCTCGATCTTACAAGGCGGCTCTTGTACGGTGACTCCCCTGCTCAGTCACTTTCTTCGTCCTGAGATACACACGCTCCTCTGTGTGTCTTCCAGTCTGCCTTCTGGTGGTCTTTGCCACAGTATGCCACAGCCTTACACCGCCCGCACTTCCTGATCCCTTCCATCTTTCCGCACACCGCACAAACTATAGCTTCCACCCGAGCCTCGGCCCCTGCCCCAATTTCGAGCATCTCCTCCTGGATGGCTTGTCGCGTCCGGCTTTCGCATTCGCCTTTCCCACACACGCTGCTGACAAGAACCCCAACGTAGGGATCACCCTCTTTGTGAAGAAAGGACATTGGCGTCTGCAGAACGGTCGCGATGGGTGATCCGCAAATTCCGCAAAACGGATTGGACGCTGCGCGACAAGCCGGTTCGTGTTCTTTCAAAAAAGGCAGCACTGCACATTGAAAACGATAGACGTATGAATCATCTTGCCGGGCATGGGATAGGGGCCTGACGAGACTCTTTGAAATCTCGTGAGTAAAATTCAGACCTTCGGGGATATTGTCGCAGGAAAATTGGAACCGAACCGGGCACGTCGCCATGTTCACGATGAGAGAGAGGACTATAGATGCTGTATCTTCCTTGCAATCAAATAAATTGACCACAATGGTTCTAATCGTGAGCTTTTGGGAGAATGAGTGCCAGTAACATGACTCCGCCCGAGTTGCTATTAAGGTTTTCCTAATGTTTCGCAAAGAGCCTTGATACGTTTCATAGTCTTGACATGCCAATCACACCTCACAGTCGAGCTTGGGATGACGTCACGATGACCAAGCTGCTGATCTTGCTGCTTCATCCAAATTTTATGTCAGCTCAAAATATCAGCTCAAAATAACAAAATTTTCTCAAGTTGCGTTGGCCGATTTTCGTCTTTAACTTCGTTCCTCAAGGCTCTTTTTGGGCAGACCGCTTGCGGTTTGCGTCTCCTGTTGCTAAGATATGTTAGTGAGTACGTCTATCCTCCCCGAGAGATCTATGGCGCAATAGGTACCTTGCAACTTCACTCATCATCTCGGCAACCCACAATTGGATGTTTCATAAAAGTTTGAAGACAATTCATTTTGTAGCTTAGAATGAGGCATCTAGTGTATTTCCATGAAGAATATACGATTTGGGGGAGATCTTGAAGTGCGAGTTATCTTTGGCTGCAAATTCCAACTTGCAAAGTTAGGAGGTACTGGCACTACAAAATGCGTGTGATACACGCGTGTTATTGGCCTTACATACCTGTGCGGCGATGGATGGATATTACTTGACCCTCTGCACGCAGCCTCAATGGCTTCCAACAACAGCGTTCAGCTCACTCGATCCGTACGACCGACCTTCCCGTCTAGCTAACTATATCACGATGTCCTCCGAAACATTCTCTTCAAACAGCCCATTCTCCGATCAGCCAGAGGCTATAGAGCGCATTGGGTTCTCTTCGTCTTCGCCGGCTGTCTCGTCGCCAGCATCGACGTTGCCAGCGGCACTATCGCCCGGTCCTCGCGGGACGGCCGCCGACTTTATCAAGGTCGATTGGACACTCTGGGGCCGCCAAGAGTGGATGAAATGGTCAGGATTCGAGCGCTATACTGGCGGCCAAGACGCGAGGGCGTGGTGGCAGGAATATGGGTACCGCGTTGAAGACCATTCCACCTATCGACAGGGCAATAAGTTGAAGTGGATCTGCGCAGACTGCTTCGCGCGAGGTTTCAAGAAGAAGTCGGATTTCTGCTTCGTCTGCTCGACAGGAGCCTCTATCAAGAAACACCTTCGCGCAGCCCACGGGATTTTGGTATGTCCCCTGGTCCGCGGCCCGTTGACATGCTGATTTAAAAGGGCCCGAACCAAGCTACCCGTCGCGGGGGAGGCTCATTGTTGCATAACTAGACTATCACTCATTTCCTCGACGCCGACTTCAATACCCTAACGATCAGTTCCTCCTCAGCAACCTGCGTGGACAATTCAACGTCAAGGGTCTTCGAGTTCTTCTTCTCGACTGGATTACGTACCACAACTTGCCGTTCGAGATAGTCAATGCTGAGCGATTCCAACGGATCCTGCTTTACGGCAACCCAGTCCTTGATAAGGCCCATATTCCCTCTGCGAAGACTCTTCTTCGCATGCTCGAATCTGAGTATAGAGGCGCCGTTGGGCCGGTCACTGAAGTATTGCGCAGTGCTCGATCCCAAATCCATTTCTCCTTCGACGGCTGGACGTCAAAATCATTCGTCTCGTTCCTTGGAATCAATGCTCAATTCGTCGATCGCGATTTCGTCCAGCACCGAATCCTCCTCGGACTTCGACCTCTCACCGGGCGACACACCGGCGCATCGCGTGCCGACGAGGTGGCGGATACTCTTGCATTCTGGCAAATCAATGATCCTGACAAGATTGGGTACTTCACTCTCGACAATGCAGCCAACAACAACACGTGTATTAGGGACCTTGCATTCGAATACAGCTTCTCTCCTGAAGAGCGACGGATTCGCTGCGCTTGCCACATCGTCAACCTCTGCGTGCGGGCACTGCTGTACGGTTCCAAGCGGGGCAACCTGGCTGCAATTGTCGCAGCCGATGGCGACGATCAGGACGACGATGAGGAACGGGTTGATCAAGCTATCAACGAGGCACTGAATGGAGAGATGGAAGACGACGAGGACGAAGAGATACAGCCTGACGTTGCTGTCAGTAGCCCTGATGAAAACTTCACGTCGTCCCACCCGGCTCCGGAAGAGATCAAGAGCACCACGTTCAGGGAGTACAGCCAGAATGGCGCCCCGGGAATGCTTCACAACATCGACCTTCATCTACGAGCGAGTCCACAACTGTATGAGCAGTTTCTTCAGTCTCAGCGCAAGGAATCTGGCAAGGAATTAACACTCCACTGGGTCTTTAACAACGCCACTCGATGGGACTCGGACATGCGTATGATGGAAAGGGCCCTTCGTCTCCGCCCAGCACTTAACACATTCTTCAATGACGTTCAGAACCGCTGGGAAGCTGAGGGCGCCTGTGAGAATGCCAAGCCCGCAGTTCTACAGTATCGGCTAAGTGGGTACGACTGGAAGATTATCGAGATGCTGGTCAAGCTTCTGAAGCCTTTCGAGGTCGCCACTAAGCAGCTTCAGGGCAGCGGTGTTCCCGGCGTGAGATCGACTTGTGGTAGCTTCGACGAGTACTTCCCTGTCTTCGAGATGCTCCTTGACCACCTCGAAAGTGCTATCGAAGATACAATCTACGAAGAAGTTGAGGATCCGGTGAGCAAGAGGAGAAAATACGTCGAGGTTGCCATTTACGCGGGATTTGATAACAGAACTCGTAAATTGTTCAAGGTTTTCATCAAGCTCGGGTGGAAGAAGCTTCATAAGTACTATGCCCTTCTGACCAGTGCCGCATATGTAGGCGCCGTTGTCTTTAACCCTGCGAAGAAGTGGCGTCTCCTCGACCAACTGTGGTCTCGAGTTCCTACTCGCAAGGCGCAGGGTTGGCGAGCCGACTACGAAGAGAAGCTATTGCAGATCTGGGAGACCAGCTACAGTCAACGCAACGTTGATAACGAGGTCCTCGCTACAACTGATGAGGCCTCAATGGATTACATCGAGCGCAGGCTTGCCAGGAGTGTCGCCAGCTCACCTACCACCGCTTCCAACCTCCACAAGACCACACACAGGGCGAAACAGACGACCACAGCGGCAGCAATTGATGGTGAATATTCCAGGTACTGTGCCGAGGATATCGTCAACAGTCAGTACTACAGGAGCAGACTAATTGGCTGGTGGAAGACTAATGCCTATCGGTACCCGCGGCTGTCTAACATGGCTGTTGATATGCTCAGTATCCCATCGTCGTCTGCAGAGAGTGAGAGGACGTTTAGCAGCGCAGGGCTTATGATGGCGCCGTTGAGAAATCGGTTGGGGAGGGAGATAGTGGCTATGGGTCAGTGCATTCGATCGTGGAGCAAGGCTGGGATCTACACGCCTTCGCTGCCGCTGCTTAGCCTAAGTGATGACCAATGGGTTGATGTACTTGCGTCGCTGAAGGACACGAGCGACTTCTGATCTGCCTAGTAACACCTGTTTTCCACAAATTGACTCTGTTCTGCGACGTCTCTTCCCAAATCATGATCATAATGATGATATTTATTCCGCCCGGAGGGACATTTCCTATAGGGCCCTACCGCTATGTTACATACTCCCTTCATATGCTTCCTCGTGTTGCCTATTGCCCTTACACAAACTAGATTTGGATCACCCCATGTCAGACGGTCCTCTTATTGGCAAGTCACCATTTCCTCTAACGTTCTCTACCTTCATGGGGATTAGTCATCTATTCGATCGAATTCGAATCGAAATCGATCGAATCTTAGCATCAAATCGAATGACAGGTGCTTGATTCGATATCGAATCTATAGGAGACGTGCTAGATTCGCGTCGAATCATATATGGCTACACCCGAATCGAATGCCAAGCCATCGAATCGAATGGCAAGGCCGGGTATTCGATTCGATAGATTCGATAGATGTCTGTCCCTGCCGCATGTGATACAGCCACGTATGGCCCTGAGATTCACGTCGGCTATCTCGGTTTTTGAGGGTGGATTTGGCCATTTCTCGCGCCGCTGCCGTTGCGAGCCCTCCTCTTCTCCATATTCTTGCTCGAGTACTTCTTCGGCGCTGGAGTCCTCTAACGCTACGGGTGGGTTGATCGATCCGGCTGACCGCCCCGGAAGGTCAATCACGGAATCCCGATATTTGTGAGGTAAGCCCACGTTGCGCTGGGGTCACTGAGATTGAGCAGTAGGTGGTGAAACAGGCGGCGAAGAGGGTGGCGAGGAACCCTGTGCGGCAGCAAAGCGTAGTGGCGCGTCGCCAACTCGGATTTCTCTCTCCGGCCCCTCGATCTCTGGCCCAGGGAAAACTCGGTCAGAGTCGCTATATTCGGCGAGCTGCTTGCGGAGGTGGTCAACCAGGTAAAATAAAGAGGCAGCGACCTCGGCAAAGCGAGGCACTCGACCTATCAAATTATTAGTTAACCAGTAGTAAAAGCCGGGAGAAAAATCTGCCTTCGAAATACTTAGTTAGCTTTTAAACGGTAGTAGCACCGCAAGAGTAATTGCTAAGACGTGCCAGTCGTCTTGCAAGAGAAGATATTCATCCGGAATCCGCTTCGTTTTATCTGCGTGGCGCGATATAACCGTTGTGTAGATCTCGATCGGGTCTTTTAACCGGAAAGCTCTTTCTACGGCAGTGAAAAAGGAATTCCATTGAGTATCGTTGTCTTGGAGGAGCATTAGTTGGCTAACCTCCCACAGAACTTCGCCGAATTCGTCGACTTCCTCATCGCTAAGCTTCCCTTGCGCGTATTGAAGGAAGCCCTCTCGGCGTTGCGATGGCCTTCGGACCCAGCCTTGAAGATTGCGAATCCTGTCGAATGCGCCTGTTGGCCGCCATTCTTCGAGGAAGTCGAGGATTTTTTGAAGGGCTGCTTGTTCCGCTGGTTGCGATTCGAGGCTCTTAAGCACGTCTTTGAGCTTCCCCTCGAGGTAACTGGTGGCGCTGAGGTTGTAGATGTGATTGGTACAGCGAATTCTACGCTCCTGCGGCTGAACGTCAGGTAAAAGAGTGGTGATAATTTCGTTGACTGCGCTGTCGTTCGCGTCGGCGTTGTCGCTCGTGAAATAACCTAACTCGTCTGCAGAGATCTCGTACTCCAATAGTACTTCACGCAACGTTGGACCGATATTTTCACCAGAGTGCGCGCCGCGGAGCCGTGTTACACTGAATGGACAGGATCACAATGATGATGATGGAAGCTCTTGATTTCTAGCTAAGGGACGGGCCTAGAGCCCGTCTTTTATACATGATGAAGACGGCTGCTGCCGGAGGCGGCAGTCCGTCGCCGCCGCACAGGGGCCGGGGCCCTGTGGGTCCCGGGGTCCGGGATCGCGGTCACAGGGCCGGCGATGTGGTTTGAGAAAGAAAGGAAAGTCGCGTTGTCTAGGAAAGCCGGAAATGAGGTTATTATGCGTCTCAGGATGACCCCGAAATGTGACAAGCCGCCTCAATGCCAAAAGCGACGCCTGCGGTCTTTTTGACGCGTCTGTGAAGTGAACAGTTACGCCGAGAAGCGCGTATTTTTGAGGAGAAGTCCAAAGATCGAAGGTGAGATGCTTCTTGTATATAGAGGCGGCAAGCTTACTCCTCAATAGCTCTTTTTGCGACCGGTACTCTGCTTCTAACCACGATCGAATTGTAACGCCGCTGCGAGGCAAAAGCTCGTCAACGAGTTCTTCGTTCAACAAGTCGAGAAGCTTTCGAAAGTCAGGGTGTTCGACGGCCGAGAAGGGTATATCGGCATCTACAATCCAACCGAGTAGTAGCTCCTTGAACAGCTCTGCCTTAGACTTCGGAATAGCTAACCGTTCTACGGCTTGCTTTTGCAAGTCGAGTACAGTTCACTGGCGTTGAGGCCGGCGAGGCGGCTCAGACTCTGTAGTCTCGCCGTCTACCTCACCAACAAGAAGACCGTGATCCTTCCTTAAGTGCCTAAGCGCTCCGCTTGTGCCGCTGTTGACGAGGGCGTATAGCGATATTTCCTTCTTTTTATCACACTGGTTGCAAAGCCAGAAGTCTCCCTTCTCCCTATTTCCAACGACTTTAGTGAGCCGCCGGCCATACGGATCGATAGGCGACTTCCTCCCCCTCTTCTTCCTGTGTAGCCACTCGGTCGGCACGTAATCTTGGCATTGGATCTTGATCTTGCTCATCAAGCTAACTTCGGTACGGATCTCGTCGGTGTCGATATCTCGGAGCTGGTCGGCGACGGACCGTCCCCCGCGAAAAGTAGCAAACACGGTGCTTCCGGCTGCGGCGGATCTCGTGTTCAGGGTCGAAGGCTGGCTGGACGTCTCGGTAACTGCTTCCGAGAGGGCGGTCACCGAAGAGGTATCGTCATTATCGGACATCCAAGCCACTGTGGCTATGACCACTAACTATATGGTCCCTGCTTACCAAGCCGTTATCAAGACAAGTCAAGCCAGCTAAAAAAAAAAAAAAAAAGCCGTCTTGCTTGATAAGATGGTCAACTTGACTTGGCTTGTTTTGTCTTGGTTAGGCTTGTCTTGTTGAGAGCGCTGTCGCCTGCTGCCTCGTATGAATCCTTCGCGCAGGGGGGGCGAGACTATCGAGCTAGTACATCCCTTGCACATGTCTCCCGACATTGTCTTGGCGATCTCGCCTGTCTTGGTATGGTCCTCCCTGCGGGTCCCTCCGGATACTAATGCGGCCGCATGGGAGGCATTGCGGCCGCACTAAAAGGGCAGGGGGAGGGGGCTGGGCCGCATGGGCAGTAAGCTGGGACGGCGGGGGAAACGTGAGTAAGTGGCCCACAAGCCCGGTCTGGCGTGCAACCCGCTAAAAGTTCGTCGGGGTCGGAGTTGCGGTTGCGGGACCGGTTGATAGTTGCGAGGGATAATAAGGTCTCTGGAGGATGTGTGGGGGTGGGGTATCGGGCACCAGGTGCTGAAAGTGGATTGCCCGCCAAGAATTGCGGCTCAATTCTGATGCTTGGCAATTGCGGGTGCCCGCTCTTGTTCCGTCGAAGGTTGACCGAGTTCTCGACCAAGGGAGGGCTTTACCATGTGGGGATTGTCGAATGTCGACCGAGTTCTAGACCAAGGGATGACGTTGCTATGCGGGGATTATAACGAGTGGCTTTCCCTCCCGCATTAGGACCCGGAACGGGGCCCACTCTTTCTCAACTAACACCACAGAGGATAGTTCTTGCACAGTGATCACAGAGTGATGACTACTAATTACCGTGTGAGTGATTTGGTTTCACGACCCATGTCGCATCCCAAGGCGGTAGGGCATGGAGGTATGTAGTACCCACAAATGTCGTCCAATCAAGACAGGATCACGATTCTCAGGATCGTAACGATCCACAGAACATAGACGCCTGAAGTGCAACTCACCAGGGTCAGCTCCTCAGCTATCAATACAACTTGGTTACCCCAATCATTACTGACTGCTATGCATCATTTTAATTGACTATTATCTAACATAAAACCTCGCTACGCTCAGTGTCACGCCTAGCCAACCTGCCAACATTAACCCATTCGATTCAGTTTATCCCTTAGACAACCCAACCGCTACAGACGGGACGACCCGGATGTAGACTGCATGACCGACTGCACCTCGGGTTCGCCCAGCATGTCTGTCCTTATACTATGGACCTACCGGGCCTATTCCGCCGTAATAGGGCCCCGAACGGCACGTTGGGGAAATGTCACCATCTCCAGCGATGTACTTCTGTAATTCCGCAGTGAAGGACTGGGAAGAGGGTAAGAAGTAGCAACTTTTGAGATATAATGTAATTCTCCTTAAGTTGGGCGACAGAGATGCCTTGCAGCCTCAAACTCTGATAACAACCCAAAGGTTTGGGCAGCGGTGCCTACGATTACGGAGAGGACGCGCTATGCGCCGAGTGTCACTAAGGACCCTTCAGCGCTAGCGAAACTATTCCCATTATCGTTTTCAATCTCCGGTCGGAGTACGGAGACCATTTCAAAAGTAATGTCCCAATCTCAAGCCACACCTTTCAGGACAGCCAATCAGAGTGGGCATGGTACATGAGGTACTTTACGTCATTTGCCTTCCCTACAAGCTCGAGATCTATAGCTCATCAAACACTGCTAGCAGATCGCAGCGGGCGCTCTCAGCCTCTGGAGACCTCTGAGGATACAGGGAGCTACAGTGAAACTAAGGAACGAGTGCCCTAAAGGCTATGTATCGTTAGGTAGCTGGCAGGGCACGAGGGTGTGGCGTCGTTAGCGCGGGACATGATTTCTGAAATGGTCCTCCGTACGTAGTAGAATCGATGAAGACAGGGATACGAGGGGCGGGTCATGGCTGAACTTATGGGCGCAGCAGAACAGGTGGTACCCGAGGGTGCAGGGTTGGCGCTGGATTGTTTTGGGCTGGTGAAACAGCCACAAAAGTCTAATAAATGACTCTATCTCGCCTGAGGGGCTGCCCATGCCGGACGAGAGAGGGTCTGCCACCAAGGTCCTAGGAAATTCTGGAATCGCCTGGCGAGACAATGGAAGGCACTCGTGATACCACAGATCGCATATGCATGCTTAGGATGGTCCAACTCGAACACGCGTAGCGCATACACACACAACGAACCTTCTGAACACTATAGAGCTTCTAAGTAAAAGTAGCGAGGGCGATATCCGGAGCTCTGAAGCAGTAGTATTAGCCGCAGTTGACGTCGAAACACACCCCCTCTCCATCGAGTAACAAATTTGGAAGCACAATAAAAACCCGATGCACCAGCAGGTCTTTAACGTGCACGTTCTCGGCAAGCATCTCAACAAGCAATCAAACTGCACAATACGGAGTACATATTCTAAATCGCAACCCCACCTTCCTCTTGCTCTTCCACGGCTTCTTCTCTCCTGTGCGAAAGTTAATATTTAGGGAAAGCCTGTCTTTCTCCTGTGCCTTTCGAGCAGATGCCGTGATACTAGGCTCGTCTGGCAAGAACCTTGGGCTGGTCGGAAACCCGGCACCCACGACGTACCTTCATGGGGTAGCACCAGAGCGCCACCAGCCCGCCACAGACAGGCATCAACGCCCGTGAAGATAGTCAATTTTTTATGTGGATGGATATTTGTCGGTCGTGATCTCCCGACTGCACCTAGGGCGCCTTCTTGTGGCTGAGCACACAACGAGTTCTAGAACGTCGTTAGTGAGTTTTTGATAGACGTAGAGCATAAACTCCTCACTCCGAGTCAGTACAACCGTCAACGCTCGAATAATATGATTCGAGTTGGAACTTAACTTGAAATATAACCCGTGTAAAGTCGTTCCGCAAGCCTGCCTATCTTTCACCAAAAAGCCAAACCATTCAACGTCGGTCTCACTTTGGTCTTCTACCGCTTCGGTTTCGAAACACAGGATACTGGGTGCCTTCGCGATTGTACCGGCGCGCAAGGGGTCCTCAATCCGTCTCCTCGTGCACTGCGATTTACTATCACGGCGCTCTGACTCCTCCGCCGCTCGTCGCTCGCTCTGGCCTCAAATTCCAGCATCGCGCTTTGCTACCGATGACGATAATTATACGTCGCCCTCTGCATCAAGACCATCATCATGGGTAACGGCCAAGGAAAGCCCGTCGACATCAATGGCGAAGGTACGTGCATCCCTTGCGCCCTTGCCGGCGAGTCCCACCGCCTATCATGTGCGATGCGGCGTCGTCTGTGCGACAACCTTTCCGCCCTCCCGCCTCCCCCTGTTTCCCCCTACTTTTCCTCGCGGGGGTGGGGGCAATTGAGATTGTGGCCTTGCGAGACCGCCAGATCAGACCGACCTCGCTCACGAACCCACGCTGACTCCCACCACCGCAGTCAACCTCAACGACTTCCGCCTGTTGAGAGTCATCGGCCGAGGCGCTTTTGGAAAGGTGCGCATCGTCGAGCGCAAAGATACTAACCTGTCCTTCGCCCTCAAGTACATCCGCAAGGATAAAGGTATGCCACCGACTCGCTCTTTTCTCCGTCCCACCCGTCCCCTCGACTCCGGTCCCACGGTTCCCGTCTCGACGACATTCCATCCCTCTGCCTCAAAGCCCCGTCTCCTTAGATTGCGCAATATATTTGCTCCTACGCTGACCACCATGCCTTGACTGCAGTCGTACGATCCGAGAGCGTACGAAACATCATCCGCGAGCGGCGGATACTCGAATACGTCGACCACCCCTTCATTTGCAACTTGAGATACAGCTTCCATGATATCGAGTACATGTACGACCATACCAATCTCATGCCGAGGACTGCCATGTTTATAGCTTACACGCAGCGACAGGTACCTTGTGGTCGACTTGATGGCCGGCGGTGATTTGCGGTTCCACATCTCCAGAAATACCTTCACCGAGGAGGCGGTCGGGTTCTGGATCGCAGAGCTGGGTTGCGCCCTGAGGTATATCCACAGCCGGAACATAATCCACAGAGATATTAAGCCCGACAACGTCCTTCTCGACGCCGATGGCCACGTCCACTTGACCGATTTTGTGCGTCCCTGCTGTCTATACCCCCGTTGTGCATTTGCTAACTATGAGCTAGAATGTTGCCTCGGACGTCGTCGCTGGCGGGACCCTGACGAGCAAGTCCGGTACTCGGGCCTATCTTGCCCCTGAAGTATATGCTGGAAAGGGATACGATGTCCGCGCTGATTGGTGGTCACTGGGTGTCCTGTTCTACGAGTGCATCTATAACAAGGTACGCCTCAATGGCCGCACGCTTCTCTCTGAGCAGACGATATCGCTCTTGACCCCCTCTGTGTACTAGATAAACAGGGCTGACTCGATGAAGCGACCCTTCGTCTGTTGCTCCAAAGGCTCCCTCAGCTTGCAAATCCAGACCGCCAGCGTCAACTACCCGGTCACCCAGCCCCCCGTGTCCCTCGCCTGCCTCCATGCGATCGGCTCCGCCCTCGATCCCAACCGAGACACTCGCATGGGTTCGACATGGGACAGTTTCGCCAATCACGAATTCTTCAAGGTCTTCGACTTTGAGCTCCTCGAGCAGAAGCGGATCGAGCCGATCTTTGCTCCCTCCTACAAAACCAACTTCGACGCCACCTACGATGTGGAAGAACTACTCTTGGAGGAAGCGCCGCTCGAGGCCCGAGCAACACGCCAGAAGCCGAAAAAGCGGTTAAAAGAGGATGCGACCGATAAGGAGATTCGCGAGGATGAGCTATATCGGATGATTGAGACCGACTTTCGGCCGTTTGACTACACTGTGGCTGCTTACAAGAAGTGAGATGACTCATCCTTTAGACCTATAGCCCGTGTGCTAACCCCAGCAGGATTACTGAAGCCGCCCAAGACCTTGATGATGACGCGCAACCCGACCCGAGCAACGCTCTTCCGGCTATCACGACTGATGAGACTACCCCCATGGCAGTAACCCCCCAGTACCAGCACGACTTCCCAAACCCCCACCACCCCATCATCATAGGTCAACGAATCATAAGTCCTACTGGGGGCGTTCAGTTGACCCTCGATAGAGATGGTAGCTGGTCAGAGTTGGCACGCCAGGATGCGACCCTACCGACGGATGCCAATAATGCCGCTGAGGGTGAGAATGAGGGCTCGGGCGGCATGTTTGGATTCCTGAACAGCAAGAAAGGGCGGGGCAACAGCCTGAAACCCAAGAAGAGGGGTGTGTTGGGCAAGAAAGGCGCCCGAGCTGTCATCGGCTAGAGACGTCTCACAATGGGCCATTTGCGCATCGGCGACGATGGATCGATACCCAGTCTGTAGACATAGCGGATGAAGACACAGCGAAACCTAGAAGGAAGAAGGGGGCAGCCCGTAGTCACTACCGTATATGGCATAACTGTGTTGTTTTACCAAATTGAGTCCTCGTGAAGCTGGATCTTCTCCCGAAGCCCGATCGTAGGGACAATTAAGCAATGCGGAGATGAACTCTAGCCAATGGGGTCTGGGCCGATGCAAACAGGGCTCACGATCCTTTTCAAAGAGCAATACGATGCCGAACCGAGGTTGGACGAGTAAAGGGATTTGACGCCAAAGCGTGTTGGGATTGTGGGAGGGGGAATGTCTGATAGCCAAACAAGACCTCCCAACTCTTTGGAAAGATATGCTGGCGGAATCATATGAGAAAGGAATCCAGACAGTTCATTGCGACCAGTGTTGCTAATAATATGGCAATAAAGTAGTATATTGCAATATAACCCATATGATATAGGCTTTCTCATATTGTGACAATATAATATGAGGATGTCCATATTGGCAATATATTATTTATATTGGGTTGTCAGTCCTGGGGTGAAATTGCCTCTTGACAGTAGCTGGGCAGGCCTTACCCTATACCAGCGACAGGGATACTTGACATTTTATTGGCTAGCATTCACCTCAAAACGCATCTTTATTGACAATCAGACCTAATACGCGACCACGCGTTTCTTCTACGCGTCAGGGGAGGTACGATTGGTACGGACCATGTTGGGCTGGGCCTACCGGTGGTTGCCTGTCGACCTTGGCCATCGTCACCTCTGCCCATTTTCTTTATCACTGTCGAGCCTAGACAGACTGACCGCCATGCCTCAACAACGCCTCCCTTTTGTAAAATAGTCACAACGAAGAGACTCGTCAATTTCAGTCAACTTTTCGGAGTTTTTCAGCCCGCAGTTACATGGCCTAGACGAAAGCCAAACGTCCAAATCTCGACCTTGCACAGCCTCTACAACCTCCTCCACCAAGCCTAGAACATCATGGGTCTTCTCTCATATGCCAGACGAGGAGATAGAGACGAGATACTACAATCAGCAGACCGGAAAAGAAGAGTAGCGCTGCAAACATTGTAACAGAACCTATGCCTGTTCTGGGGGTACTGCAGCTCCCGCAAAACATCTTATGGACCCTCCTCCTGACGGCCACGGTCTGCCAAAAGGAGCCCCGCGAACAGCTAAAGCGACAACAATACGACCGATTCTCAAACAAGCTCGTGTTGCGGCAGAAGAAAATCCACGCAAACAGCGTCAGTTCAGCGATCAATCCGGAGATTCGATCGACCCTGACCAGCTCGAAGTGTTATATGTGAGGTTTATTTCGGCCTGTTCTCTCCCATTTCGGCTCGTGGAATCCCCAGAGTTCCGAGCACTTTTGGCCTACATGTTGGAAGAATTGAGGATTTCCCCTCAACTTCAGGATTAAAGTTAAGGTTTGAAGTCCTAAAACTTAGATCGTAGGACTTGATCGTAGGACTTTCTAGGACTCAAGTCCTAGAAGGGACCACTCGAAGATATAAGGTCTTAAAGGTCCTTCGATTACAAGACGAACAATAACAATAAGAACTACTTTCTCATTCAAGTGCACTCAGCATTCCTGCGCAATCCAACAACACTACAACAATAACGATATCGATACCTGGCTTCCAGATACGCACGAGACCATCAGGAAATGGATCATGCGGCAGTACGAAGACCAGAAGGAGAAGGTCAAGCAGCGCATACAGTCAGCGAAGTCAAGAATTCACATCAGCTGCAACCTTGGACTTCTCCCAACTATTTAGCTATCTTAGGCGTAGTGGTCACTATGTCACGGAAGACAGCCAGCTGGAACACCATATTTTGGCGTTGAAAGACATCGACAGTAAGCACGACGGTTCTCACCTCGCTGCGGCAATTTTGGAAATGGTTGATGAATGGGGCTTTGCTTCAAAACTTGGATATTTCGTGATGGACAATGCTGGCAATAACGATACAATGATAAGATCCCTTTCGCTTGGTCAGTACAGCTCACTATTTCTACTAATTGGCCCTAACATCCCACAGGCCTCCTACGCCGATATGACATCCAATACGATCCCAAGGTTCACCGACTCTGCTGCTTTGTTGGTGGGAGCGGCCTTTAGTGCAGACCACACCCATCCGTAGTGTAGGAGCTGAAGATGGCAGGAAAACAAGGGAAAGCAATAATCTGGCCGTTACCTGGGGGGTTGAGATGCAGGAAGCAATGGTTACACTGCTTTCTGACGTCTCCAAAGGAAAAGAAAAGATAAATATCGACAAGAGCTGCTGTGACAGCTATAGTGGAACGAGTGCAATGCGACAAAAGGTGTAGTCAAGTGTAAAAGAAGGAAAAAGCGTGTCGTTTCCATTTCTCGGGCAGACTAGACGCCTTAAGTAGGGCCATAATAAGCTAGCTACTGGCCTCTACTACATTAAAACTCCAGGTGGACCATACATGGCAATATGAATATTCACACTGATTTTCTTATATTCATATTATATTCAACGTATCTAGCAAAACACATATTCATATAACATATTCATGCATATTCATATAAGGGTTCACGTGATGCCAAGCTACTGCAGTGAAGTGAGAGAAATTCATTGATGTAGCTAATATAGCGCGAAACCGTCTCAATCGCTCCCGTTTGACCTGTACGCTATTAGATATCACCCGCGATAGCCTCTGGATCACACGGGAGACCAATCCCGCCCTCAGCTGAGGGTCTAATATGTCCCTCTCGCAGCCAGTTGCCGATACACTCAATCTTCTCAATGCTCTCAATCAGCAATCGTAGCCTATCCCATCTAGCTGTGCGCCTAGCCCCTGAAAAGGTCCGCTCTGGCTCTGCTGATTCTGCTGGTACAGACAGGATATCGATAGCCATACGGCTAAGCCGTGGGTACGCTGTACGAACGTCCTCACTACACCACCATTGAAGGGGCGTAGTACCCTCTGCAAGTGCGATAGGAGCCTCGGAGATGAAGCTATCGAAATCATCCTTGCCCCGTGCTCTCGCCATCGTCTTATTTCGTAGCTCTAAGCGCATCTTTGAGAGCATCGTATCCTTCTTTCGCTTTAATAAAGCAGGCACAGCCAAGGATTGCTCTGAGAGCTGTATCTCGACATCGTGATTGTACTCTTCCTTCCAGAGACTACGGGCGGCGGCAAACGCACCCTCGTGCCATTCCTCCGGCCAACATTCTTCGATATAGCTCTTGCGTTTAGAAGGATCGAGAAGGAGGGCGGCGGCATATACGGGGACATCCTCGGTCATAGTGTAATACTTATCGAGTATAAACCAGCACATATTGATAGAGTGAATTATACGATCATCGCGATTGCTCGGCTGCGAGTAGTGGGCCTAATTAGCTGATTAGCATGTCGGATAAGCTATAGATAAAGCAGGAAGATGCAAAACTTAGCCGTATACCTTCCACTTTTCGCAGTGTCCTAGGAGAAGATCCAGCAGCTCAAGTGACTGTGAGATTGATGACATAGCGCCTTCAGCTTCTAACGTGGCCTCATAGAAAGGTTGAAGGAATTCTAGCGTTCTTTCTAGCATTTCCCAATCCCTACTGCTAAGAGTATTGCCTTCGAGATCATTATCATGTTCAGCAGTAAACTGGATGATCTGTGGCTTCTTCTTTAACGCAATAGTGATAACTCTATGCCATGAGGACCATCTCGTGATATTATCGATACCTAGTTGCTTACCTACAGCATCGTACCACTGATCGTTGTGTAGAGCTGAGCTCCGTATATAGACTGCAAGTGCATGAAGTTTTGCTAGCGCTGGAATGCCTTGCCAGCCAGCGAAACGCTCATCGTTGTTGCTGGCTTGCTGATGCGTAGTTGCGGCTCGCTTGCCTCTCGCCTTTATAGATCTTCTCGTGGGCTGCTCCTGCCGCTCTTCCTGCTGTTGTTCTTGCTGCGTCGTGGTGTCCGAACGTGCCGCAATCTCCGCCGGATCCAGCTCATGTAATTGCTGTGAGAACTCCTCTAGCATAGTTGAACCGGGCTCATCGGCAGTAGCTTCGAGTGCAGCCCTAAGAGCTTCTTTTGAGCGGGCGAGAAGGAATGCTTGTAAGGCAAGATTGATAATATGGCCGATACAGCGGATTCTACGGCGTTTGTGAGGGTACTCTGCCTGTGCTATAATTTAGTATAGGCTACAGCAGTATTAGCGGCCAAGAGTTAAACTTACACCTGATTCCGCCTCCAAAACCTTTGATAGCTCCTCTAAACAGGTGTCGTTTGATGTAGCATTATCACCTGTATAATAGCCGAGGTTTTGAGCAGTAATATTGAACTTCCGTAGCGTACCGGCAATCAACTCAGCCTACGTAGCACCAGAATGGCTGTATTTGCACTCTGGCAGTCCTAGTAGTGCTTTCTGAAGCCTGAAGTCCTCATCGACCCATTGAACGCATACAGCGAGTACGCCATGGCGATGTGGCGATGTCCAGAGATCAGAAGATATGTGTATCTTCGACTGCGTTGTTTGAAGGCTCTCGGCAAGCTGCGAGCTGTATAACGAGTAGTTCGAGTTAATATAGCCCATAGCCTGCTTTCGATCGTTGATGAGAAGATCCCCGATGGCTGGATTACATGCCAGAGCCAGATCTCGCAGCTCAGAGTACTCAACTGCAGAAAAGGGCAGTCTGCGCCTTGTTAGAAGCCCCACAACTGCCTCAATATAGGCTTTCTTATTAAAACAGTTGCGGAGAGCAGCTTGCGATGGACGAGAGACGATATACGAATCGATAGCGCCAGACGAAACACCCGAGGCAAATGTACTAGATGAAGTATCATTTGCAGCCTCGCTTGCTCGTATAAGGGCCCGGTGAGCCGTTTCTGCATGGTGTATAGCGTTGCCAGGCACTCGATTCGACCATGGAGGATTCTGACAGTGAAGACAAACGTAAGCACGATGTCCCTTGGTCTTTCTGCGCTTCGGGCCAAGCTCAACTTGGAGGTATTCATCGGGATAATCTATATAGAAAAAGGCGTTGAAATTCCATGAAAGTTTCGATGCAAACGAACCGATAGAAGCGTTGTTAGTCCATGAGACTGATATCTCAGAAGCCTGAGAAGCCATAAGTGCTAATAAGCAGTATGTTACTTACTGCATGGCATGCGGTAACTGGAGTTTTTTTTTTAAGAAGTAATCAAGAGATTGTCGGGTAGAGAGATTGGTGCTGGAGTGAAGTGTATTTGGAGTGTGTCACATCCAACAGACCAAAGGGTCATACATTTGATCAAACCGGAAGGAAGGTCTTCCAGCTGCTCAGACAGGCTATTCAGACCGGCAGCCCGGAAGTCCGGACTTCCCGTCAGAGGTTGGTATCACCTATCATCTCCTACAGAGATTATATCTAATTTGAGCCAATCAGGAACCATCTTCCTTATATGAATATGCATGAATATGGATAGGTAAGTACATATTATATTCATAAACTATATGGATATGAATATGAATATATTCATGCATATTCATATAAGACCTTATTTGAATATTAATATAGCCATGTCTGATTCCAAACAATAGGCTTCTATTTCTTCTTCAATGAAGATGACGCAGGGACACTGATAGATCAGCATGTAAGTACTGTTATACATGTGTGTCACCTTTAACACATTTTAACCAGGATTATTAAGAAGAATCATATTATTCTATGGTTTACACGCGGAACACCTCACTAGTAACCAGGGATTTTTCACCGGTCGGAGCCTTCCAGAGGTGGCTGCTGCAAGATAGAATTGCGTCCGACCTTTATGTCAGCAGGGTTAACATAGAGCAGTGGAAAGAGATCATGCATGCCCAGGGTGGGTTTAACGGCCCCTTGAAATGGTACAAGGCAATAATGAGGGGCTTTAACAACCCTGATAGCGAAGGTAAGAGCCCCCTGCGCCTATAAATCCATTTTCTAATGCTCTGGTCAGACTTGAATTCGTCTGGTATTATTTCGCAGCCGGCTCTTCTGATAGTTGGAGATAGAGACCCGAGCTCCATTGCATCTCAAACCCTTAACGACACCCTACCTTATGCCAGCAATGTTCGAGTTCGGACGGTGAATACGGGTCACTTCATGCAGCTCGAGGCGCCCCATGAAGTTAACAAACATCTGGATCTTTTCATCCAGGACGTCATGAAGATCCCTGAGTCAGGTAGCGATTCCGTTGCTGTCTATTTCGAGGATTGCCAACGGGCCAGCGCATAAATAAAACTCAAAGGGAAGAGTGGTACTGGAAGGCGATTAAACGGAGTGCAATTGCATGCAGAACTCAAGAATAGCGCCTGATGCTCATTACGTTGAAGCGATAGTGGGAGGACATGTATATAGATAGCAATGGATCAGTAATAGTAGTAGCAATATGCTGCAGGGGCCCTGCAGATATCGGCACACCCGCTGCACTTTGCTATCAGTACTTGTTAGGTGCTGTGGAACCGGCGATACATGTATTTGTGTATGTGTGCGGGTGTGTATATCATACCACTCAAGTAAGCAGGGTAGATCTCGGACTTGAAATGTTTCCGCTGCCACTCCGAATTTTAATTCCTCCTGTAAATGCTAACAGCAACAGTGAATTGTTCCCCCCTTTAACAATACTGATCCGGTCTTATCTGCTGATTGGGGTTTCCGCTGGCTCCTGGGGACATTAATTGATCTAAGGCCCCAACTTATGTTTACCATCGCTCTGCATCATTTGATACAGTTATGTCGTTGGCAACCCAGCTCCGCGTTTTCTACACAATCTACTGCCACTTATTTGATCATTGGTAAGAAAGAAAACCTCTGAAATTTTCAAGACGTGCGCAACGGATATCAGGGTCCGAACTTTTTTGAAATACGAGACCCAAATTGAGCCCGATCACTTCCAGCACTAAAGAAACGGCGGCAACGGCTTTTTTCATAATATGTGCTGCACGTGTGGCTCCGGTTAGCCATCACGTTATGACTAATTTACCAAACCCACCTAACTTCAGTTGTCGGCTGTGTAGGCTTTATGTAGTTTTATGGATCAGGAAATAATGGCTATAAATACTAGAAGGCTACAGACCTCAAGACTAAGGGTCGTTTCACGATTTACGTAAGGCAAATAACAATTCGATTATAATACATAATAGGTTCAGGATTGAACGACCGAAGTAGTCGCGGCAAATGCTCTGGGACCGCCATAATGTCTTCAATTTGTAGCGGTACCGGTGGGAGTGGTAGTTTTTGAAATGATGGATGCAAAGCAAAGGGATGACCTGTTTTTGCACTAAACCTCTATCACAGCCAAGCCAGGTCCGAATATTCGGGAGCATGCTCGAGGTACCACTGCTTGACCAAAGGAACATCCTGAGCTCGAACCATTTGTCCCGAACATCGATCGGAGGGGAATGGGGCCCACCACAGCTCGACTGTGAAAGATGTGTGCTCGTTCTCCTGAGCCTTCGCGTGCAAGATAACGCCAGGGAAGCCATTATAAATGGCTAGCCACGCGTGACATCATTTTTGGGGGGGACCAATGGACTTCGGGTATGCTAGCTGTGGATGTGAGCCTGGTGTGTGTCTGTCTATTATCTAGACTATACTTATGGTTGTCGAGATGGCCGAAGCATGCTTGCGATTGTGCCTTGAGGAGCCTCAACATGACCGGCAATCTCGAAGCCAAACCTTGTATAGAGCCGAACCCCCTCCGGTGCCCGAGCACAATATGCATATCGTCGTTGTCGATCCGTCTCTTCGCAAATCAGCTGCATCATCATCGAACCGATCCCTTGCCGTTGATAGCTTGGAGCTACCGCCATAAACGTCAGGCCTAGATGCAGAACCCGTCAGTAGGCTGCTGTAATGCCATAACATGAATTGTCAGACAGCCTGATAGGACCGGATCCGTGCCGTAACCTCATTTCCGGCTTTCCTAGGCAACGCGACTTTCCTTTCTTCCTCAGACCACATCGCAGGCCCTGTGACCACGATCCCGGTCCCCGGGACCCACAGGGCCCCGGCCCCTGTGGGGCGGCGACGGACTGCCGCCTCCGGCAGCAGCCGTCTTCATCATGTATAAAAGACGGGCTCTAGGCCCGTCCCTTAGCTAGAAATCAAGATCATCCATCGTCAACAAGCTGTTCCCACCAATCCATCCTTTGTCTGATATGAATCAACTTACGGCATATCTTGTCGAGATCCTTCAAGACCCGATCACGCTCCGTCCTCAAGGCTTTTGACAAAGTGATCCAGCCATCTGTATCGATTGCCTCTGGTACCCAAGTTTCCTTCTTCCGCCTTTCCTGCTTCGCCCGTTCGCTTGCCTGACCATTGTTCGCCTCAACTTGACATTCTCGGGTTCGTTCGAAAATGGTCCACCCGCAGAACCCAATAGGAGTACCATCAGCGGAGCATGCCTTCAAGAAGCTTTCCCATCGATCTTGGAAGGCATCTTCCAACATGTCGGCATACCAGCGAATAACTTCATCCTTTTGCGCTTTTGTTATCGTGTCGGACCGAGGAAACATCATCCGGTACAACGGCACGTTTGCATTGCGGGCACCTGGACATATCGCGCAATGTTTTCTGCGTCCGAGACGTCGACTTCAGAGAGAGTGAAGGACATTCGCGGTATTGGATTCGATTCGCAAAATTCATGAGGTCTCTTCGGCGTTGGAAGGAAACGAGTGGCAGAGGAACTTGAAGGGACGGATGGGCAGTCTCAGAAGAAAAGGAGCGGTGTGATGCTGCTAATCATGGCGTTGCCCTGGGTGGCCAACTGCTTTGGTGTATTTCCCCCCCATCAATGACAAGACTAAGCAGCGTGACGTGACGCATGCACGACGTGCAGCCTGCAGAACAACATGACCTCAGCTCGCCCGCGTTGGCTCGGGGCCCATAGGGCTGAGTGATATCGTCACCCGGCCGCGAACCCGCGACGATGCCCGTGCGGGCAAGGTCCAGGGCACATCTCGGCCGATAGCTTTTGGATGCTACTCTGGGCCGGGGGCCTTTTGAGACGGGACCGTGCTATCGACCAGTGCCACTCATACCGTGACTATTCGTCATCACCCCGCTGAGGACCTTGGGCTTCGGTCAAGGACGGGGAACAGCTACATCGGCCTCAGCTGCAGTCTCATACTTGAGTCGCCACTTCCCAGGACGGCTTTCAGCAGGATATCGTCATCACGTATCACCCAATTGTTTGGGCAACGACTCGCTCTGCAACCATGGTCGCGGGCATCAGCTCCTGCAGTCTTCATAGCATGTGATCCATCTGCATGGTAATTCACCAATGGCAGGCGCTGGGATCAGGTATTTCAAGGGGAGGCATATGCGGCTTTGCTCCCCGGCCTTCCGGAGCCTGCGATGCAATGCCTGGGACGGAGGGTGGGAGACGAATATAACCTCACGCGCCCCTCCTCCTCGTCGCCTTCCTCATCGACCTCGCCATGCTTTCAGAGATGGCTCTCCCCCGCCTCCTCTCCCGATGGCCCTCTACTCATGAACCCCGAGATCCTGACCCTCCACCAACGCCCCCAGGAGGACCCCGCGCGCCTCCTCACCAACCCAACCTGCCGCCTTCTCCTCCGCACACGTTTGCGTTGGCTCACCATCTCCACGCTTCTGCCTGGCCGTTGAACGACTCTCCGCCACCACCTGGCGCACCAAGCTTCGAGCTCCCCGGACTAGCATGGGCTCTATTCCTGCCACGCCAGGGTTCGACGATGGGAGCCCCCGGGATGCCTTCACCCCTCACGGGCCCCCTCAATGCCAGGGTGCGATACGACCGCGGATCGAGGCCGTGATTGCGAGATCTGTGTGATTGGGGGGATTGAGGATGGGATGCTGATGGGACTTGTGGGGGCGAGAGGGTCCGGCTACTGCAACCACGGGCCACCGGCTGCAGCCAAGTAGCCTGGCGAAGGGCTTGGCGCATGAACGTCGTTGTAGCGCCAATTATCGGGCGTTTTATATGCTGGGTTGGGCCTGGGGTACAGGGCAGTACCAGCTGTATCTTGGAGGGTTGGGGGCTATGGGCAGGCTGTCAGAGTTCTTCTATTTGTTGCCTTGTCGTTGTTGTTGGTTGTTGGCTGTTGGTTGCTTTCGTTATCTTTTCTTTTTGTACGTGCTTTCTTACGGGACCTCGGCTGCAATATCCAACCATCCACCTCATCTTGGAGGAGTGGTGGGCCGTGGCTTCATGCTTCAAGGGTGGACGCAGGAGGGGTTGGCTTTGGGATGCAGGGGAGGATGATATTTCTTTCTCATGGAGGCATGGACGGATGGAGACTGTTCAGCAGATACTCTCGGATAATCAGGACCAGAAACCAAACGAACCCTCATTTCTCCGACTTTTGTCCCATTTCCATGCCATGTCCATGTCTTCGTCGTCTCGCCAGAGCATCACATGAACATCTCCATTTCCGGATGTCATCCCACAAAACGTCAAACATGTTCCGGATGCACCACAGCAATCCTACCCAGCCCCATCCATAGCCATTCCTCTCGCCACCGCAGCTCTCTCGCGTTTCTCGCACTTCTCGCACTGCTCAGCCTGGTCTTGGTTGGGCTTCCCCACAAACCATGGGCCTGCCTGCACCTCCCTCCCCCTCCCTTCCCCTCCTATCGCGACTCCCCCACCGCGGTCCCTCACTCATCCCATTCCTACCCTAGACCCAGACGGGGTTCATCCGGTTTCTTAGCTGGCCTAGTACTGTCACTCCTCCTGTCGGGCCACCCCTCACCTACGTGCGCTTGGACGCTCTTTTGTGTGCTGAATCATGGTGGCTCTACCTTGTTCCCCTGCACCAGTCATGCAATCTCCCAATGCTGGCCGATGTTTGGGGACTCCGCTGGGGAGCTAGCTAAGCTGCGGTGCACGGGCTGCAAGCAAGGGACTCATCTTGACACTAAAATACAACGCGAATCCAAACGCCCGTCCGATATCTAGTCCGCAATGCAAAGTCCTCCGTCTACAACAACGCCATGCCGGCGCCCAGACCCACTATGCCCAGCGCTGCGCCCGCGAAGTGCCCCGTGGCCCTGGCGGGGGCCATAGCCACGCTCGACCTCGAGTAGAGGACGTGGTAGTAGTAGCAGTAGTAGTAGGGGCTACCGAAGGGGTGGGGATCGAAGGAGTCGTGGTGATCGGGCAGGCAGAGGTGCAAGGAATGGCCGACGTGAAGGGGTCCTCCTCGACCTTACTCACGGCGAAGACGGGGAGCTGGGACCCGACGGAGGGGTTGGGCATCTCCACGACATCGTCCGGGTTGAGGGGGCCGGAGGTGATGTGCATGATGCCCCCTCGTTCTTGCCCTCGGCGGCATTGTTGGCATCCGTCGGTAGGGTCGCATCTTGGCGTGCCAACTCCGACCAACTACCACCTCCATCGAGCGTCACCAGAACGCCCCCAGTGGGATTTGTGACTCATTGGCCCGCGATAATGGGGTGGTGGCGGTTTCGGAAGTCGTTCTGGTACGGTGGGGGAGGAGCCGGTCGGCTGGGACGGCCCTGTCGGCTCTCGTTGCTGGTGCTTGGGTTGAGAGGTGATTGTTGGTATGCCCCATTCGCTGCCGGCATGGGGTTGGCCTCATCAGTCGTGATGGCTTGAGGAGCGTTATCCGGGTCGGGTTAGGCATCGTCATTAAGGCCTTGACCTTATTGCTTGATTTTTTGTTTCGACATACTATGCAATGGCCAAGGTCCTACCCCACCGTCGTCAAGATGTACGACGTAATAGCGCTCATTCGCTCGCTGGTGAGCTTCAAGGATATCCTCAACAGCTCCCGCCCGACTTCAGGCTCCTTCGCCTGAATCCGGGCCCAATGTTCCCGATCCATAAGCCAGACCACACAATCTCTTTCCACCACAGCCGTTGCCGTCCGATCTGTGTCCGAGAAGAAAGGCAGCTCGCCACATGTCGTTCCCGCCACGATGCTCTCACACAGCCATCCCTGGGGAAGGTCGTACTCGGCGCGGACGATGCCCCGTTCCACAAGATAAAACCCATTGGCTTGCTCTCCGCGCCGGAAGATGACAGTGCCGGCGGGGTACTCCCGGCGGGTAAAGTATGGGGTCACCGGGAACCAAAAGTCCTCGTTCTTGTCGCCCAGGCCCTGGAAGATCTGTAGCATGAGCCGGAGAGGTTCCTTGAAGCTCTGCCACTTGGTTGGACGCTCGGCGTCGATACTGCTGAGAGCGTCGTGAGCGGCTTCGACAAGATGGTTCCGACGAGGCGAGTTGAACGGCGGGTAGAAGGACGACAGTGCCGAGGACTTCGCCGCAGAGACATCCAGACTTTGGATGGAAAGCCGCTTCAGGGAGTTCAACTCCTCCTGCCTAGCATAGAGAGTCTCGAGGAGCTCGTTTTCGCAGCTTTCCAATGCCGAGTTGAGATTGGGGAGCATCAACACCTCAAGCCCCACGGCCCTCAGATTTCGCCCAAGCTGGCTTTCGGAGTCCACGCCGCTCAGGACGAGAACAACATCCTTGTTATTAATCAACCGGCTAATGGTGTTGAAAGCCTCGCCGGCAGAGTAATCAAGCCCAGTGACGTGCCACAAATCCAAAACCAGAAATTTGATGAGCTGCTTGGAAAAGGCGCTATCCTCCAAAAGTCCTCGAATCTTCTCCTCCAATGGTGCTAAAGAAGAGGTATCCCGTGAGTTTCACAATGTAAATCTGCCGGCCGACTTCATGCAGATAATGATGCTGTGAGGGATTGCGTCTCACTGTGGATGTGACGATGTCGCCAGAATATCTTGCACGAATAGCCGACACCCGGGAAGTCTGTAGGATTAGCGACGCAAAGGCCAGGAGAATACCGACCCCGATGCCCACCAAGAAGTCGTGAATGCCCATGACAAGGACAATTACGACGACGGTGAGGTACTCGGCCAGCTTCAGCTTCTTGCGAGGGAGCCACAACGCCTCCAGCAGCAGCTCAAAGCTTAGATCGAAGATCAGGGTGCCCACCATCATTACCGGAATGAAACCAATAAGTGATGGACCAACGATCATGACCCCGAAGGTTGCTGCTGCCAGCATGTAGCCCGCCAGCCGAGAATTTCCGCCTGATCGCATGAAGAAGACGGTGTTGGCATAGACCAGATAATTCTGAATGCAGCCGAAGCAACCAGACAGGAAGTTGGAATAGCCGTGAAGCCTCAGCTCTTTATCGAGATCGGCATGGTCCTCGCCGCAATTGAGGGCCAAGGCAGGGACGTTGATCGGAACATGGAGAATGCCGAAGAAGGTCAATGCAAGCATGGCGGGAATAGTCTCCACAACTGCATCCCAACGCTCAAGTTTGAACTCTGATGCAGTTGTCAGCAGCGTCGTTAAAAAGAAAGGCGATCCTTATGAGCCCGAGAAACTTACTGTAGAGCGTGTAGAAGTACCACCACGGCTCACCAGAGAGTGGGCCTTGGAAGATCCAACCATGGTCGCGCAATACATCCACATCCAAGACGTCGAGCGCCAATACAAAGAAGTAGAAGATCAGCGGAATCGCCAGAATGTACAACGGCAAGAAGAACTTGGACGTGATCTTGGACTGGCCATAGAAGAGGACAATAGCCAGCACAAGGGGGGCGACCCGGAGCGGTACGGTCGCCGAGTCTGCCAGCTTCTTCAGCGTGTCGAGGTCGTACTGAAGACTACCATCGAGACGAGCCGAAACCTCGAATCCAGTGGCGATCAAGAACCATCCAACACCGCCGATGCAGCCAATCAAGATATGCCTGGGGATGAACCCCACCATGTATCCAACCTTGAACCGTCCCATGAGAAAGAAGACGAGGCCGGTGATCATGGAGCTGACGGAATATGACACAATAGTGGTGGCAATCACTGCATCGGGGTTGTCTGCGCCAACAGTGTCGGTGATCGTCGCTGCCATGTTGTGGAAGAAAGGAACCACTTCGATCTGTGCCATGTTAATCGACGGGGGTGCTGAATCCAGGGCGGAGGATACTGACCAGCTCAGAAGCCACTGAGCCTTTGAAGATGCTCCCAGATGAGAAGGTGATCTGGGACACAATGGTGCTGACGTAGAAGACCGGGATTCCGGCGGAACCGAGATGAGCAAGATGGGCTTCCCCAGAGGAAAAAGAATCATGCCTACAGCCGTCGGCGATGGAAGAGAGCCTCTAGGAACAGACAAACATACCGTAGCATAAAGCATCCAGGATGTTGAGCAGGAGGCCCACTGCCACGGCAGGCAGGCAAGAGACGGGCGTGACCACAGCGCCGCGCCATAATGCTTTGCGATCCCAGCGACGAGGGTTGACGGCCACTGCAACGCCATGGGTCATGCGCTCTTCCATCTTGTGGCCGGCTTCCACCAAACCACTTATCCATGGACGCTTTGTTTGAGACTTTTGTTGTCCCTCGAGGTCCCCTGTATAGGATCGCCTGCCGCCCGAAGCCACCCTGGACAGCAATGGCGTCTGCTCCGAGGCGTCGTCCGTGTGGCGGCTTTCCCGCTGTTGCCCAACCCGGGTCTGGTCGTCGTCACTGACTTCGCCATTATCGGAGCCGTGGGGGTGATCTTGCGCAATCGATTGGGGAGGTGGCCTCTTGAGTAGATTCGCTAGCACCGAGGGCCAGCGGGCGCTTCGGTTTCGTGCTCCCGGGCCTCTGAGCGATCTGCGCGGAGCGAACCGGTCTGCCCTACAACGATTTGACGCCGACAGGGTGTGGGCAAGCGACACAATTTCAACTACTGACTGCTGCAACCTTCCGTGTCACCTCAAACTGAGCCAAGATACCGCACTGATTCCTTATCCGGTGGCACTTGCTGCCGAGTCGACAGTTTCTCCCCCGACTGCCCCACCACGATTTCTCATCTTCTTTCAAGGCAACGGCGTCTTGCGCCCGTCTCACACCGGTAACTCCCGAACCTATGGCTACTGTCGATCACTTCATGCCTCCAACAGTTTGCCATACCGCTTCCCAATTATACCTGGACCCAAGTTAGCCGAGGTCGATCACTCCTACAGCTAATCTTATAACATTATCCCTTTGAGTGCGGTAAGGCAACACTTAGGTCACGGGACCCACCACACCCCTGCCACAGCCGAGGTACCTAGAGTGACCTAAAGCACCGCTAGAATCAACCCCGCCCAATTCACCGTACAACTCATTCTGTGTGCACTTATGGATTCCCAACAGCTCTCCAGCCAGGCAGTCAATGCGTATGATGACAATAGCTTCATTGGCACTGATAACAGCCGTCGCGAGCAGCCGACTGATAACACCTGCCGGCCGATATATGATCCGGTTCCGGATCGCGGTTACAACTTCGATCCGATGGTCATTCCAAGCCGGGTCCCTGAGATAACAACCCTACCCCCGGAGCCGCTGTCACTATTCCAGCAATTCCTGCCTGTTTCCCTAGTAGAAGGCTGGGCCCAATACACCAACAGCTGGGTCAGTCACCGGCTTGAGCAGCATGAAGATGGCAGCTGCAGATTGAAGCCGCGGTCTCGGCTGCTGGATTGGAAGCCGACCTCTGTTGCTGAAATCTACATATGGCTTGCGATCTTGATATATATGAGAATACATATCGAGCCGCAGATCAAGCTATATTGGAAGACTTCTGGATCTAAGGATCTACGCCCTATTCATCCAGTAATTAAATGGATGCCTTATGACCGATTCCAGCTGCTATCTCGATATCTTCAGATCTTTAACTTTACAACCATCGATAAGGATCCTAATATAAGCTTCTACGGCCGCACCTTTATCCGGGTTAAGGCTTGGTCTGACCACCTACAACACACGTCTACGATCTTCTATATTCCGGGCACATCTATTGCTGTAGATGAGTGTATGGTCCGCTTCCTTGGCCGGTCCCTCGAGACAACAACAGTCCCTAACAAACCTATCCCCACGGGCTTCAAAGTGTGGGCTGTAGCCCAACAAGGCTATTTCCTGCGGTGGATTTGGCACCGGCCCGGCCGAAAATTCGGGCCCGTTGGTATCCGGCCGAGTTACCGGCGCCTGCCGTCACAGCTGCGGCGGATCCGGCAGCAGCGACAAGAGAGAAAGACGATCCATCTGAACCCAACCCAAGCTGTGGTTGTTGCCCTAGTAAATCTGCTGCCGGAAGCCAGATACCATGTATTTCTCGATAACCTATTCTCTTCCTGTGACCTCTTTCGCCGGCTCCGGCAATGCGGCCACGGCGCCACAGGCACAGCCCGCAGGAACTGTGGCATCTACAAGCCTCTTGTCAAGCTCAAAGCTGCAGATAACACAGCTGCCGGCAGCCTTCAATTCAATGATATCAAAGCTATCCCGACAGCAGATAACCAAGTCAGTCAGAGAGACAGGATTGTATTGATTTTCCCTACTAATTCGTCTTCGGCTAGGTCAATCAGATCGCATGGAAAGATAACGCCCTCGTGCTATTCCTGTCCACTGTGTTCAAGGGCACTGAGAGACTCGAATGCATAAGGAAGAGACCGACAACAGACCAAATGCAAGCACGGCCAATACAGCGATTTTTTGGTGACGAGGCTGTCAAGCTGATTTCTATCCCATCCATCGCTGCTGTTTACAATGACGAGATGGGTGCTGTAGATCGCGGTGACCAAATGCGGTCATATTGGAGCCCTACCCGGCGTGCCCGTAGGGGCGGCTGGAGGGCTCTAGCTTGGGACTTCCTGCTAGAAATAGCCCTTATTAACAGCTATATTTTACAGCAGCGAGGGCAGCCACAGTGGAAGCCGGAGATATCACAGGGCAATTGGCGGCAACGCCTTGTCAATGACCTTATCGCAAAGTATGCATCTGACAGTCATGCAAGACAGAGATTTCGGACTGGGGACGAATTTACGCCTGTTGCACAGCACAATTGGGTCCGGAATAAGAATCCCTCGGCATGTCAAGCTTGTAAAGGAATACGGCTTGGAGAGGGCCGGCCGCAGCCGTTGCGGGCAGTCAACGGCAACAGGGGTCAGAAACTAAAGAAATCGCGATATCGCTGTCGGCAGTGTAATGTAGCTCTATGTAGAGGGGGAAATTGCTGGGACTTCTATCACCATACAAAATAGGTGGGGATCTATGTACCTTTAATTTGCTATACTCTGGTTGGCTGGACCCCCCTGCTAGTGACCTAAGTGTTGCCTTACCGCACTCAAAGGGATAGACGGACAAGCTCCCAGAGAGCCAATAAGGGTCGGCCTATTTGCAGCCCTGTACAAATCACCAAGAAGGATGTGACCTCCTGGTGGCGGCGGACGGCGCCAGCAGCGCAACCCTCGTCATAAATCAATCAAATCAACTTACGGGTCAAATCTGAATTGATTGATAGCTCTCCGGACCAAAGTTGAATTGTTTGATTTGATTGACAGCTGTCAATCAACTGTATGGAGGACGTATATACCGCTAAATAAGGCTATTCTCATTCACCAAAAGGTCTCATTTGTCCACCCAGCTGCCAAGCTTGACGCCGCCTGTTAACGCATCTATTGTGGCATGACAACGCCACGTCGCTGGCCATGGTGATGAAGTTCGCCGTCATCTGTCGTACCAACGACCGCTGGCGGTGGGGCATGCCAAATCACACACACACACACACACACACACACACCAGCTGCGCATCTTGATGTCGGCCCAAGGAGCCGTCAAGGCCAAACAACGGTGATGACGAGTGGCAGCAACAGCGATGCAGGGCTGCGGTGGGGAAGCAAGTGCCAGCCGTCCCTCGAATCCAGGCTGCCCTTTCGCTTGGAAGATTGCGGTCATGGCATTAGCCCTGTTGTGGTAATCTGAAGCGGACGGCCGCGCCACCATTCAAACCATCTTCACATGCCAACAATTGCGAATATCAGGTTTTAACTCGGACCGGTCGGAAAGTTTCGAGCCACCTCGCCGTGGTCTCTGAATAGCAGCGGCAATTTCATCCAATGGACTTGTAGTTTGATGCTTTTTAACTCTTGTCGAGTTGCGAAAGGGTGCCATATCGTTGCAACTTTGGTTGCGACCTAAGGGTTCTGTTCTATGATCACGCATTGTCACAAGGCGGTGTCCGTCTGCAACCAATGGGTCCTTTGGCAGTGCTGTCAGGTGGCCAGGATTCTTTCCAGGGCATACAGGGAGGTCACCTTAGTGCAAAACAAGGAAACACGCGCAAACGGGTTTGCTTTGTTACTTTATTTGATTCTTTCTAAAAACAATAAAAAAAAAGGAGGACATTTTGCTTAAAGAACCATATCCTAAATCAGAATGACGAATTAGGCAGACCTAAAACTAGATGTCTAGATGCCGAATCCGGAGCATGTGGCTGCATAGAGCGATTGGAATCATATCATCTTACGCGGAAATTTTCCAGCATTTAGGTCCATAAGTTTGAGCATCAAACCAAGAGGCATTAGAGTTTACTCACCCCATAGCTGATATTTCTGATCCTCCCGCCGTGAGGGGTTCGACGCCCGAACCTGTCGAACCCCGGAGCTTCCCGAGACCGAAACCACCATATATTATAAAGCTTCTTCGAGGTCTACTCCTGGAAAACCTTGAGTTCTCAACAACTTGTTTTTCTTTTCTTGCTCAACCACGAACTTCCACTTACAAGACAATGGGTCGAGCGTCCGACTTTAACCCAGACAGGGACATTCCGTCCCTTGAGGGCAAGGTGATTCTTATCACTGGCGGCAACATTGGCCTTGGGAGGGAGAGCGCCTTGGCTCTCTCGAAACACAAGCCATCCCAGCTTTGGATTGCAGCCCGCAACGCCCAAAAGGCAGACGCAACGATTGCCGACATCAAAAAACAAGCTCCTGGCGTCTCCGTGCACTTCTTGGAACTCGACCTCGGTTCTTTTGATTCGATCAAGAAAGCGGCAAGGACCTTCCTCGCCTCTGTCTCCCGCCTTGACCTCCTTCTACTTAACGCCGGCATCATGGCTGTTCCACCCGGGCTTACCAAAGAAGGATACGAAATCCAGTTTGGGACCAATCATGTCGGACATGCCTTGTTTCTCAAGTTTCTCACGCCTCTCCTGATCGACACCGCCACCAACCATTCGTCGGCACCCGAGGTCCGGGTTGTCTTCCTGAGCTCGTTGGCACACAAGTTCACTGTGTCAAGCGGCATCGACTTCGCCACCGTCAAGACCAAGGCCGAGGGCATATCCACGACCCACCGGTATGGGCAAAGCAAGTTGGCGAATGCAGCGTACGCTCGGGAGTTGGCAAGGAGGTATCCACAGTTCACCACAGTATCGGTTCACCCTGGAGCTGTCAAGACAGACCTTAATCAGTCTAACGGCGGGAGCATCGTACTTCGCTTATTCCAAGCGTTTGTGGTCCCGATCATTGGCGTAACTCCCCAGGAAGGCGCTAGGAACCAGCTCTGGGCCGCAAGCGCAAAGGAAGTAGTGAGTGGAGAGTACTATGTGCCTGTTGGAGTGGCTGGAAAAGGAAGTGCTTTTTCAAAGAGTGAGGAGTTCGGGAAAAGGCTCTGGGAATGGACGGAGAAGGAGTTACAGGGACACAGCGTATAATGTATGAGGCTGAATCGCTGGGTTGGCACCTGCCTTGAGAAGCAGCTTGAGTGTAGACATATGGCGCTTGTGTATCGCCGTTTCAAGTGCGTCTAGACCCCAAAGTCTTTGAGGGTCATCGGCAAGGACACCCTTTTTAGGAGCAATTCGACGATGTTGACTTGACCTCTACTCACTGCCGCTTGTAAGGGTGTGTCGAACCATTCGTCTTTGGCGTACATATCTGCCCCCTTTTCTAGAAGAGCTTTGACAACTTCATAATACCCTCCGTGAATGGCTGGGAGCAACGGCGTGTCATCCCACGTCGTGGGGATATCTGGATTGCCACCATGTGCTAGTAGTAGCCGTACAATGTCAACATGGCCCCCTTGCGCCGCCAGGAGGAGTGGGGTGGTGTATGAGGTCTTGCTGTCGAGGCAGTTTACATCGGCGCCGTGCTTTAAAGACTTTCTTAAAGTCGTGGTTATTCCTATTTTCGTGCTCCAGCGAAGTGCTCTGCAGCCCTGCCTCGCATCCCGGGAGTAGAGATGTTTGTCGAGAATTCGGTAGAAGCGGCGACTTGTGCGGCAGAGGGCATTTAGGTCAGCGCTGGAGTCGACATTCTGCGCGATTGACTCAATAAGCTCTGTTGGTAGTTCCAGAAGTTGCATGTTGTCTTAATTGTGGTTGAACGGTTATTGAGATGAAACTGGTCAAGACATGCAAAGTAGGGATGCATCGAGGTAAATTACCAGGAGGTAAATTACCAAAACCCCTAGGTAAATGACTGTCATAAACCCGAGGTTTATGACCGTCATTTATCACGTGCTTCCAAGCACTATTTGGTGACTACGGAAATATTCGTCAATGCCATGAAGTTTAGGACGGCCTCCCTGATTGGTCATATTGACTCAGTAATGACCATAAATAGTTGTTGTCGGTGAAGAAATCTCAACAGCAAAGCATCGGGGGGTGATGAAGCCTCCTCAGGGGTCGCAACAACTCATGGTCTTCCCCCGCTCCAACCCCTTTTGGGATACTCACTAAACCCAGTTAGGAAGGAGGTTTATGACGGTAAATTACCCGTCAGTTGGGGTTTATGACGTCAATTGGTAACTTGGGGTTTATGACGTCAAAAACGCATCCCTAATGCAAAGGATGGGGCGTTACGCGTTCGTCCTAGATTACTCCCCATCGTCCACGTGACACAACAGATCACCCAGGCAGCAACCTTGGAACTGCTCCAATCAGATACAGGAGACCGGTCCCTACGGGCCCGCCAATGCCTTTCGGAACCTCCCTCGGATCGTCTGATTTCCCTATAGCTCTTCGATAACGACTCAGTATATTGACTGAGGGTATACGGTGTTAGGTAGTCCTTTGGGAGGTAAGTAAAGAATAAAGGTTTTCATTCACATTACTGTAGCTTACAGTATAGAACCTTATCTGCTATATAATATAGGATTTAATACTATTGGAACTTTAAGAACTTAACTTATTAATTCTCTTAAATAAAACTGAAAGCTTCTAAAATAGTAAATTTATATTATATCCTTATCTTTATTTTTTTAACTATCTGATCTTCCTTAGGTTGTAGTACTAAGCCACTCTCTATAGTGCCAATTGATTACTCTAAATAGAATAATATAGATACCGATTCTAAGCTATAACCCCCCACTCAGCAGGTGCCTCCAGTTAAAGTAAACCTGTAACGGGCTGTGCCCGTAGGTGGCCTCGGGAACCCTCGGCCGTTCGTGGCCCACTTTTACCTTTAAGCCACCATGACGAGTATATTTATGGATGGACCTCCTCTACTCTCTTTATCTTCTTCTTCTTTCCTTAAGTTTGGTATACTCTGTAGAGTGGCCTAGCTAGTTGCAATAAACTACCTTGAGACCGTTACAAAACCCAGCACCTACTCCAGCCACCCCCCAGTTGGTTACACCGGTATCAACAGCAACATATAGTGCGTCGGGGTCCATCTAAGCCGTTATAGTCCGGTGCGATATTAAGAGATAGAAATTTACGCCTTAGTCCGCTACGATAATCCAGGCAGATTATTTAGTCTTCTTGCAGCCTATGCCTTCTATCCCAGGACTTATCGAGGTGCTGCTAGCTCTCTACTGTATAAACACTCAGTTAGCAAATCAGACTGACCTTAATAACTAGATTGCTATATATCTTAATATCGACGCCGAATTTGGGTTTATACCCCCAGAGTGGCAGTTATATATCGGCACTGTAGTGGTTATATATAAGGATATAAAGCTATTACTGCCGCACTATCTTAAGAGCGTATAGATATACTGTAACTGTATTCTAAACCTCTTTAGAGAGGGAGAAGTCGCACTAAAAAGTCTATATAATAAATAGGCCTTTAAAGAGTAGTAGGAAGATTATTATAAGGAATAGATAGAGTTCTAGCTGGGGAATAGAGGCAAGAAGGATCCGGATAATTAGCGGGCAGTAAGGTTACCTTATAAGATATTAGGGTTGTAATTTACTCTAGGTATATATCCTAAATAATAGAAATATTATATCTTACTGTTAGGTAATCTTTTAGATAGTATCTTATATTATTCTATATATAGCTTTACTAACTTTTAAATATCTATTTTATTTCTGCTGCTAGATCTATTAACCTCTATATACTATTAATAATATTTTAATCTAGCTTATTTCTAATAAAATCCTAATATTATATAGAATTAAGAAGCTTAATACCTTATAGTATTCTATATCTAAATAGCTATATATAGAGATTAATAAAGTTATATTTAGAAGGTTAACTATTAGTTATATAATTTCCTTATAGCTCTAAAAGCACTTCTATAAATATCTTACTTTAGGCTTTATAGTCAGTAAGAATAAAGGCTGGAATAATTAGTAATCCCCAGTAAGTATATTTCCCCAATAGAAACCTAAAGTAGAAATTAGCTGAATTAAAAGTATATAAAATAGATTAAATAAGCACTATCGCTATTAGAAGAGCTAAAATAACTAAATCTTTTATCTCTTATAACTGCAATAATATACCCAGTAGCAGGCTAAAGTGGATAGTAATATCATCTATAAGATAGTAGCCTAAGGACTTTAAATCGGGAATAATATCTGCAGCAGTAAACTCAGCTCTATTTACAATCTTTAAGCCGGTATATATATTTTTATTAATAACTATAAGTATACCCTACATATAGAAAAAGATACCAGAGGCCTTACAGTTAGAATTATCTTCTTATTTAATAGTCTGAGCAATCTTATTCTGAGATAGAATTCCACTCCGCCAGATATAGATTGAGATAAAAATAGAGATATATCTCTTATTAAACTGGGCTCAGTCTACTACAGCTTCTATATTAAGGCTCTATTAGTTACAGTTAAGCAGTATTATAGTATATAAGCTATCTTTAAAGGTAATTTAGAAGCAGTCTACCAGCTTTATATTAAGTAGGTTAAGATCTTACTATATTTAGGCCTCCATCTATACTCTATCTAAAAGAGCGCCTAGCTGAGGATTATCTCTTATATAGACTTACTCCTTAAGAAGAATAACTATCTTAAATATCAGCTATAGACTGCACCTATAGTAGTAGGAAATAGTTACTTATTCCAGTAAGGCAGTAAAAGTAGAATCCATAATTCAGTCCACTAGAAGGCTTATCTTCTATACTGAGGGGAACTAATAGAAATCCCCTATTAAGAGAATAACAAAAATACCGCTAAATAGCTTATTTAGACAGTTATAGAGTAACTAAAGGTAGCAGCTAGTATTAAATAGAGTAGCTCCTCTAAGTATACTAACTTTATTAATTATAAGAGCTAGCTTCTATTTATATATATATTTTTTAGCTTCTAAAAATATTAGAGGCTGTATATTATAAGAGTAATAAATATTCAGTCCGCAGGCTGAATAGAGTATTATCCCACCAATTTAGGCTGCTATACTGCCTGATATATCGGTAATCTAAAGATAATATAACTAACTTCTAGCTGCAAATATATAGTGTAAGGTATCAATAATTCTGGATTTTCCAGTACTATTTAATCCTCTAATATACTAAAGATATTAACCAGTAGAGTTAGAGTTAGCAGTATAATTATTTAAAAAGCTGTATACTAGCTGAAGAGCTATATTTTACAGATAGTTAAGTATAACGTACATGATAAGCGAATGTCCCAGACAAGCGAATGTCCCAAAAATCCCTCGATCTCTCTTTCTTCCATTTGATCAATTAATTTACCACCACCAAACATGTCTCAATTTAATAAAGAGGCTAATATCCTTCTTGCTCTTCAAGCCCTTCAAAACAATCCATCATTAAGCATCCGACGCGCTGCATCAATCTACCATGTCTGTAATAAAAGGCTAGGGCGCCGCCAGAAAGGCATGCAGTCTCGACGCGATATTGTCCCTAAGTCACGCAAGCTATCCGATCTAGAGGAACAGATCATTGTCCAATTCATTCTCGACCTAGATTCCCGAGGGTTTCCCCCGCGACTGCGTGGTGTTGAAGAAATGGCTAACCGACTGCTCGCTGACCGCGACGCGTTACCTGTCGGCAAGCGCTGGGCTTCTAACTTCGTCAGGCGACAACCAGAGCTCAAGACGCGTTTTTTTCGTAAATACGACTATCAGAGGGCCAAATGCGAAGATCCAACCATTATTTGCAATTGGTTCCGGCTTGTGGAGAACACAATCGCGAAATATGGTATCGACCTAGCCGATATCTACAACTTTGATGAGACCGGCTTTATGATGGGCATAATTGCAAGCGGAATGGTCGTCACAGGCGCAGATAGGCGTGGAAACCCGAAATCAGTCCAGCCTGGAAACCGGGAATGGGTTACAGTCATTCAGGCGATTAATGCGGAAGGCTGGGCGATCCAGCCGTTTATCGTGGTTGCGGGCCAATATCACCTCGCCAGCTGGTACCGGGAAAGCAACCTCCCGGGCGATTGGGCTATTGCGACGACTCAAAATGGCTGGACCGACAATGAGACAGGTCTTGAGTGGCTCAAGCACTTTGACCGGCACACAAAGAATCGATCGACCGGTCGCTATCGTCTTCTGATCCTCGATGGGCACGAAAGTCACCACTCAGTCGACTTTGAGAAATATTGTGAACAGAACGACATTATTACGCTTTGTATGCCGCCTCATTCGTCTCATCTACTTCAGCCTCTTGATGTCGGGTGCTTTGGGCCACTCAAAAAAGCCTACGGTCAAGAAATTGAGCAGTTGATCAGATGCTCTATAACCCACGTTTCAAAGACTGAGTTCTTCCCAGCCTTTTATGCCGCCCACCAAGCCGCCATGACGGATAGCAACATCAAAGGGGGTTTTCGAGGAGCCGGACTTGCTCCTTTAGACCCAGAAAATGTCATATCAAAGCTTGATGTGCAGCTACGGACTCCAACACCGGTTGAGGAGGAGGTCAGCCTCCCTGACCCTTGGGTCTCGAAGACCCCAAAGACTGTGCTTGAGGCCAGCTCGCAGTCCGAATACCTCAAAAGACGAGTTAGGAGGCATCAAAGCAGCTCTCCGGCATCTATCCTTGAGGCGCTCGAGTCATTTTCTAAGGGAACAAAGGCAATAATGCATCAGATAGCATTATTGAAGTCTGAGAACCAGATCCTTCGACAGGCAAATGAGACCCTTAGTAAGCGGCGCAAAGGGAAAAGAACACGCCTACAGAATAGAGGGAAGATGACTCTAGATGAGGGAAGGGATGAGATAGATCAGAGAGACGTTGATGCGCAGGTAGTGGCTGAATCATCGAGAAGTAGTGGTCGACGAAGGTCGGCGCCGCCGAGGGAAAGGCGCTGTGGAACATGTGGAAAGGCTGGTCATAATGCAAGGACCTGTCAGGCTATAATTGAGACCTCTGGAGAAGAGTATAGCGATTAGTTTTAATTGATTGATTATATTGTTGTGGTTTTATTGAGGTTTTAATCTTAGAGGTTGGGATTTTTGGGACATTCGCTTGTTTGGGACATTCGCTTATCATGTACGTTATAGCTAGAGGCAGTAAGATACCCCAATTCTATAAAGCTTTTAGTTGGGCCTATATTAACAAATATTTAAGGACTTTATATAACTGGGTTTTTATATTACCTCAGAATAGGAACTTCTATATAATACTGCTGAATAAGCAGATTGTTAATATCAGTATTATCTGTAGAGGTTACGCTATATTAGAGACTGCCCTCTATCTTATTAACTATTTAGAGATACAGTATATCCTGAGCCTTTACTACAGCCTAAATATCCTCCCCAGAAAGAGTTAGAGACTGGGATAAAAAGCTATTCTAATTACGGCAAATTTACTGATAAAAACCTTCATAACATAGAATAAAAGGCCGACCCTCTTCAGCCAGATTCTCTTAGTATAGGTTCCGGATTAGGCTCCATAAGACTGGGGAGTCCCTTATAATATCGGAGTCTCGTACGGTATTATATAGAATCCGGAGGAGAGCTGTATAGTTTTAGTGGTATACAGCAGTTATTACAGACTCTTTACTGCAGTTACCTTTATCCAGGGGAAGCTCTATATCTACTGTATCGTCCCCTTCCAACCGGCTGGCTTAGAGCTTTACGTCTTTATAAGCATCCTCAGCTGACTTCCTAAGAAGGGAGATATTTAAGATATAGAACTGCAGGCGAGGATAGAGTATAGCTATATAATTCGACCAAATACCTATAATATCACCGTGCGTCTTAAAGAGGAAGTTTTCCCATAGCATAAATAAGGCTAGATAGAGAACTGAGTTGCTATACAGATTGTTAGAGATAGCTCGGGGGTAAATAGGGCAGCAATAGGAGCGGACTGTTTGAAATATACCGGATGTTCATCTATATAGTCGTCGCTAATAAATCCCTGAAAGATTAGCACTGTATAGTCGGAGAGTTTGCAAAGCATTTGGATCCATCCGTAACACTCTGGAGGGCCTTCCAGCGCAATATAAGTGTCATCCTTATCTCGGCCACGGCGACGCTCCAGGGTAATTATAGACATATAGTCATAGAGGCATAAATCTCCTAGAACTGGGCCTCAGCAGGTATAGGCATCTAGGTACAATAAAGTCCGGCTACTTTCCCGAAATTGTACCGTCTCCGACGGCTCTTCGGCGTCGGTTTGCATACTGGCCTGGTGACGGAGGTATATCTAGCGCCGGAAAATAGTCTAATAGAGTGCGGTTAAATTTATATAGGACCAGTGCGGTATATTAGTAAAGTCCGTTTAATAGCTAAGTAGGAAGTAGTAGACCTTTACGGCTGAAAGCTGTCTCTTGGAAAAGATTCAGTTTGCCGCCCTTATTAGAAACTGATAACTCTTGTTTACTACAGCCTGGTGCTGGGTATTCTATTCGGCAAGATTCGGCCCCCTTAGCGCCGCAGATTTATGAAGCTATTAAAGAATATCAGCTGCGAAGATAAGATGTTTCTATATGGGTGTGTCCAATTTAGTGGTATAGTTTGTGATGTAAAATACTATAGTCAGTCTCTTAGTTCTTATTAGGATTATTGAGATATTGTAGTTATGGTGGAGGCTGACTGCTATTACTTTATTATACCAGTTAATAAGCGGGTAGTTTCGCTGGATTTTAAGCAAGCCGTCCTCTATAAATCTGGATTCCTCGACGATCTTCTAAGGCGTTTTAAATTAATAAGCTGTCTGTTTATACTTATATATATCCTCTCCGATAAGTCCTTTAAGAGAATACTTAATATAAGTATAGATGTATAAGTATATCTAATAACAGTATATAATATAATTAGACTTCTTATTGAAGACTGCTGTAAGAGCCTTAGTGTTGTGTATTATTTTCTTAACTGGGTTAATTAGCTTTCTCTTCTTTCTAATAACTTTTCCAGCTTCCTTATCTAAATATTTATAAAATACTAAATCTAGATATCGAATTACTTAGGCATGGTATTCTTCCTCCTTAGGTTTTACTATATTATTAATTAGGGAAGGCAACTATATATTACCCTCCAACTAGAGTAGTCTATATAAGTATAGACTGCCTCAGTTATTTATCTTAACTGTTATATAGTAATAGCTAATCTTTCCGAAAACTAATTCGTAGCCCGCTTTAATGTATTTTTCAAAAAATAGCGAGATTTCTCAATAGAAAAAGATGGCGGCGCTAACTGAGTCCATAGTGCTAAGGGCAATCCTGTTATACCTTCTCTGGAGATCGGCTAGCAGTTTCTTTGCCGTATTATACTCGTGGAGCCTGTGGATAGAGAGCCACATCTTAACCGGATTGTTGATATTGTTGGGGTTAACTGTGATCCAAATAGCAGGTATACCGATCCAGATATTTACTGCTTGTATCTTCCTCTGCATTAAGAGTCGAGTTTTATTAGAGAGCAGCTATATGTAACCAAAGATAGATAATTTATAAAGTAAGAATAATATATCTGGATTAGTTGTGGTCCTTATCTCTCGTATCTCCTCCTCGGCTTTTTTTAGGCGGTCCGCCGTCAGGTGTCTATAGACCCATTCTAGTCTGTTGAAGGAGCCCCTTGCCATACGGACTATACTGATACGGCGGTTTGTAAATTGAAGCAGGATATTAAAGACCAAGAAATAAAAGACCGGATAGATGGCAAACCGACCCCCATATCGTCGCAAGATATATTTGGCCCAATAATTGAGCGAGTGATTTGCACTGCGCCTTACTAGCTCTGAAGCGTCATGTAAATTGCTATCCGGCTTGCCTAGAGCCAGACATGGCTATGTGAATATTCAAATAAGGTCTTATATGAATATGCATGAATATATTCATATTCATATCCATATAATATATGAATATAATATGTACTTACGTATCTATATTCATGCATATTCATATAAGGGAGGCGTCCTGATTGGCTCAAATTAGATCTGGGCCTACGGAGCCGTTGTGTTGAAGAACTTGCTTTTTGCGAGACATAGGTGATACCAACCTCTGACGGGAAGTCCGGACTTCCGGGATGCCGGTCTAAACAGCCCGTTTGAACAGCTGGAAGACCTTCCGGTTTGATCAAATGTATGGCCCTTTGGTCTGATGTGACACTCTCCAACTACACTTCATGCCAGAACCAATCTCCCTATCCGACAATCTCTTGATTAGGTCTTAAAGAAAACTCTTCAGTTAACGCATGCCACGCAGTATCATACTGCGTATTAGCATCTATGGCTTCTCAGGCTTCTGAGACATCAGTCTCATGGACTAACAACGCTTCTATCGGCTCGTTTGCATCGAAACTTTCATGGAATTTCAACGCCTTTTTTTATATAGATTATCCCGATGAACACCTCCAAGTTGAGCTTGGCCCGAAGCGCAGAAAGACCAAGGGACATCGTGCTTACGTTTGTCTTCACTGTCAGAATCCTCCATGGTCGAATCGAGTGCCTGGCAACGCTATACACCATGCAGAAACGGCTCACCGAGCCCTTATACGAGCAAGCGAGGCTGCAAATGATACTCCATCTAGTACATTTGCCTCGGGTGTTTCGTCTGGCGCTATCGATTCGTATATCGTCTCTCGTCCTTCGCAGGCTGCTCTCCGCAACTGTTTTAATAAGCAAGCCTATATTGAGGCAGTTGTGGGGCTTCTAACGAGGCGCAGACTGCCCTTTTCGGCAGTTGAGTACTCTGAGCTGCGAGATCTGGCTCTGGCATGTAATCCAGCCATTGGGGACCTTCTCATCAACGATCGAAAGCAGGCTATGGGCTATATTAACTCGAACTACTCGTTATACAGCTCACAGCTTGCCGAGGGCCTTCAAACAACGCAGTCGAAGATACACATATCTTCTGATCTCTGGACATCGCCACATCGCCATGGCGTACTCGCTGTATGCGTTCAATGGGTCGATGAGGACTTCAAGCTTCAGAAAGCACTACTAGGACTGCCAGAGTGCAAATACAGCCATTCTGGTGCTACGCAGGCTGAGCTGATCGCCGGTACGCTACGGAAGTTCAATATTACTGCTCAAAACCTCGGCTATTATACAGGCGATAATGCTACATCAAACGACACCTGTTTAGAGGAGCTATCAAAGGTTTTGGAGGCGGAATCTGGTGTAAGTTTAACTTTTGGCCGCTAATACTGCTGTAGCCTATACTAAATTATAGTATAGGCTGAATACCCTCACAAACGCCGCAGAATCCGCTGCATCGGCCATATTATCAATCTCGCCTTACAAGCATTCCTTCTCGCTCGCTCAAAAGAAGCTCCTAGAGCTGCACTCGAAGCTACTGCCGATGAGCCCGGTTCAACTATGCTAGAGGAGTTCTCACAGCAATTACATGAGCTGGATCCGGCGGAGATTGCGGCACATTCGGACACCACGATGCAGCAGGAAGAGCGACAGGAGCAGCCCACGAGAAGATCTATAATGGCGAGGGGCAAGCGAGCCGCAACTACGCATCAGCAAGCTGGCAATAACGATGAGCACTTCGCTGGCTGGCAAGGCATTCCAGCGCTCGCAAAACTTCATGCACTTGCAGTCTATATACGGAGCTCAGCTCTACACAACGATCAGTGGTATGATGCTGTAGGCAAGCAACTAGGCATTAATAATATTACGAGATGGTCCTCATGGCATAGAGTTATCACTATTGCGTTAAAGAAGAAGCCACAGATCATCCAGTTTACTGCTGAACATGATATTGATCTCGAAGGCAATACTCTTAGCAGTAGGGATTGGAAAATGCTAGAAAGAACGCTAGAATTCCTTCAACCTTTCTATGAGGCCACGTTAGAAGCTGAAGGCGCTATGTCATCAATCTCACAGTCACTGGAGCTGCTGGACCTTCTCCTAGGACACTGCGAAAAGTGGAAGGTATACGGCTAAGTTTTACATCTTCCTGCTTTATCTATAGCTTATACAGCATGCTAATCAGCTAATTAGGCCCACTACTCACAGCCGGGCAATCGCGATAATCGTATAATTCACTCTATCGATATGTGCTGGTTTATACTCGATAAGTATTACACTAAGACCGAGGATGTCCCCGTGTATGCCGCCGCCCTCCTTCTCGATCCTTCTAAACGCAAGAGCTATATCGAAGAATGTTGGCCCGAGGAATGGCACGAGGGCGCGCTTGCCGCCGCCCGTAGTCTCTGGAAGGAGGAGTACAATGACGATGTCGAGATACTGCTCTCAGAGCAATCCTTGGCTGTGCCTGCTTTACTAAAGCGAAAGAAGGATACGATGCTCTCAAAGATGCGCTTAGAGCTGCGAAATAAGACGATGGCGAGAGCACGGAGCAAGGATGATTTCGATAGTTTTATCTCAGAGGCTCCTATCGCACTTGCAGAGGGTACTACGCCCCTTCAATGGTGGTGTAGTGAGGGCGTTCGTACAGCGTACCCAAGGCTTAGCCGTATGGCTATCGATATCCTGTCGGTACCAGCAGAATCAGCAGAGCCAGAGCGGACCTTTTCGGGGGCTAGGCGCACAGCTAGATGGGATAGGCTACGGTTGCTGATTGAGAGCATTGAGAAGATTGAGTGTATCGGCAACTGGCTGCGAGAGGGACATATTAGACCATCAGCTGAGGGCGGGATAGGCCTCCCGTGTGATCCAGAGGCTATAGAGGGTGATATATAATAGTGTACAGGTCAAACGGGAGCGATTGAGAAGTTTTCGGGCTATGCAACTACATCAATCGATTCCTCCTACTTCACTGCAGCAACTTGGCATCACGTGAATCCTTATATGAATATGCATGAATATATTATATGAATATGTGTTTCGCTAGATAAGTTGAATATAATATGAATATAAGAAAATCAGTGCGAATATTCATATAGCCATGTATGCCTAGAGCCTTAGGGCCGCCCCTCCCCTACAGAAAAAGCTTCGGAAAGGTCTATAGAAAGAAGTCCTTATGAAGGTTGTCTGCGAAATCTGCACCCCGCTCGACTCGGATGAACGGTTGGTCTCCTGCTGTGCGGACAGTCATAGCCGAAGGTTTAACATTATTGCCGTGTCCAGTCAGACTCGGCTGGATAGCCTCAGCTAGGAAGGATAGCTTATCAGCCTCAGCGAAAGCAGTCGGCCCGTCCAGAGGAAACATGCCGGAGGATGACGTCCCATAAACGACTTCACCGTCGCCGTCGGCATCATCCGGAGGCAAGGGATGGTGCTTTTCGATCGACAGAGTGCTGTCCGGAGGGCGGGGGTTGTCGCCGGAGTCAGTTTGTGCCGAGGGGAGGAGTTATTTAATACTCATGAACCCATTCTCGTCCAACCCTCGATTGGTATCTGGGACGATATAGTCCGTCTGTATCTTCTTAATAACCGACAGTTCCTCCCTCTGCATTATGTCTATAATAAGGGTTGGAATACTAGAGCCCTCTATATACTGCTATTTGTCTATCTTACTATAGTTGATTTTAATATACTCGTAAAGTGGGTTATTCTTTTAGAGCTATAATAAGGCAGCCCTTATATAGGACTTACGCACTTAGAGAAGATATACAATATCTGCCGAGCTGGGTTTACTCGAATCACTCCAAGAGATATGGATATTCTTAATAGTCTCCAGAAGAGGGTGGGGGAGAACTATAGCAATAAGGTCCTCCACTTTATTCGGAAATATAATAATATAACCCTTTATATACTTCCAGTAACTAAATTCCAATAGGATCTTATTATTAACTGAGAACTTTATAATATAGCTAAAAGGGGCCTAAAGAGCAATTAGCCTCTCTTTAATAGAAGAGAGGCTATTAAGCTCTTCAGGATACCAATACTTACATCTAATATCTATATTATTAACCAAGCAGACCTTAGGTAGCTTTCTATCTTTTAAGCTAGTGCAGTACTTACAGTATATCTAAACTCCAGCACTATCGTCCAGGGGAAGGTACTTCCCGTACTGCTAAATAGTCCTTATAGCCTGCAGCAAGAAGGGCATTAACTGCTACTTCTACTGAATAGTAGTAAGTTCGTAAGGAGTTTGCTTTCTGTAGTAAAAGATATAATATAAAATCGGCAATATCTTTTTATCTGTAAATGCCTAGTAGAATAACTTAAAAGCCTCCACCTAAAGGGCAAGTGGGACCTCTTTGCACTAGGATTTTATTACTGATGCCTACTCTTTATTGCAAAAGTAAGATTTATAGTATTATAGAATAGAATTGATAGACTCCCGCTGTAGTTGGACGGTTTCCTATATCGGCTGTAGCCTCTTCGGGGAGCGGTTTAGCTGGGTGGGCGGCGGAGTTAGAAGCGCTTCCTGTTCCCTAGGCCGCTTTGGTGAAGAAGTGGTTGGCCGCTGTATCCGTTCGGTCTCTCCGGCCCTTTAACGGGCTTGGTCTTCGGCGCGCTGGCGGTCCAGATGGTCCAACATGCGGAGGATCTCCTCATAAGGGAGTGTAACCCGCTCCCTTCGGGGCTCGAGGAGAGCCAATATGCGGAGGATCTCCTCATAAGGGACTCTAACCAGCTCCCTTTAAAGCTCGAGGAGAGCTTATAGAGGGGTATTGTCAAAATGGACACTAAGCGGCCCTTGCGGGCGGTGGACGGCTCTCTAAGATACCAGGGAGTTTGGAACTGTCAATTGAGAGGAACCCTAACTCCCTCGCGTCCTATTCTGTGTGCATTACCAATCCAGATCTTCCCATATACGGCGGATCTCATCAATTGGGACTCTGACTGGTTCTTACCGGGGCATGGTAGCAAGTGGATATAAGCTATCAGGGGGAACAGTGGCAGTCGGAAGATCAGCATATAGGAGGCAGCTAGGTAAAGAAACAATCGACCGCCACTTGTAGAAAAGAAACAACCGGGAGCCACCGGTAGGACGGTCTTCCCGTGCCACTGACGATAAATCGCAACCATTTCTGTTGTTATTTCTGTAGTTATACGGTCGGACGGTGGCAGAGCTCCGGGAACGGACGGAGTAGCGGGGACACACCCTCCTAAACCCCACGTAGCAGACAGGACAGGACAAAGACCCTCCTCAACCCTACGTAGCAGACAGGACAGGACAAAACAGATGAATCGTGGCTTAAGGGTTTTTGGACTGTGGCTTAGCGTGGCGAAGCGCGATCAGGGCGCCATGTGGCCCGAGCGTGAGGAGGGCGCGGAAGGAAGAACCTTTCGTTCCGAAAGGCAAATTAACGACCAAACAACACGTCCAATTGTTGGTGCCTAAGATCGTGGGTAGCATCATTGACGTTCACCACCTTCATGCTTATGCATGCATTTGACACAGGAGACCGGTCCCTGCGGGACCGCCAATGCCTTTCGGAACGTCCCTCGGATCCTCTGATTTCCCTACAGCTCTTCGATGACGGCTCGGTATATGTATTGACCGAGGGTATACGGCCTTAGGTGGTCTTTGGGAGGTGAGTAAAGGACGAAGGTTTTCGTTTCGCATTACTGTGGCTTACAGCCCAGAACCTTATCTGCCGTGTGACGTAGATTCGATACCATGGGAACTTTAAGAACTTTGACTCATCAATTCTCCTACCAAAACCGAAAGCTTCCGAAATAGCAAATTTATATTAATGATAACTTATCCTTATCTTTATTTCTTTGACCGCCTGATCTTCCTTAGGTCGTAGTACTGAGCCACTCTCCATGGCGCCAATCGATTACTCCAAATGGGACAACATAGACACCGATTCTGAGCCACAAACCCCCACTCAGCAGGTGCCTCCGGTCGAAGCAAACCCAGCACCTGCGCCAGCCACCCCCCAGTCGGCTGCACCGGCATCGACGGCAACACACAGCGCGTCGGGGTCCATCCAAGCCGTCATCGTCCGGTGCGACGTTGAGAGACTGAAATTCGCGCCTTGGTCCACCACGACGATCCAGGCAAATCATCCCATCTTCTTGCAGCCCGTGCCTCCTGTCCCAGGACTTATCGAGGTCCCGCTGGCCCTCTACCGCGTAGGCACTCAGTCGGCAAACCGGGCCGACCTCGACAACCAGATCGCCACGTATCTCAATATCCACGCCGAGTCCGGGTTTGCGCCCCCGGAGTGGCGGTCATATGTCGGCACCGTCGTGGTCGCGCGCAAGGACATGAAGCCGTTGCTGCCGCACCATCTCGAGGGCGTGTGGATGTACTGTGACCGCATTCTGGACCTCTTCGGAGAGGGAGAAGGCGCGCCGAGAAGTCTGTACAATAGACAGGCCTTCGAAGAGTGGTGGAAAGAATATTGTGAGGAACAGAAGGAGTTCCGGCCGGGGAATGGAGGCGAGAAGGATCCGGATGATTGGCGGGCGGTGAGGTCGCCTTATGAGATGTAGGGTCCTTAATTCGCCCTAGGCGTGTGTCCTGAATAACAGAAACGTTGTGTCTCGCCGTCAGGCGATCTTTTGGATGGTATCTCACGCTGTCCTACGCATGGCTTTGCTGCCTTTCAAATATCCGTCTCGTTTCTGCTGCTAGATCTGTCAACCTCTGCATGCCATCAACTATGCTCTGGTCCAGCTTATTCCCGATGAAATCTTGGTGTCGTACGGGACTAAGAAGCTTGATGCCTTGTAGTGTTCTGCACCTGGATAGTTGTACATAGAGGCTGGTAAAGTCGCATTTCGAAGGCTGACCATTGGTCATACGATTTCCTCGCAGCTCCAAGAGCACTTCCACAAACGTCTTGCTTTGGGCTTTATAGTCAGTAAGGACAAAGGCCGGGACAACCGGCAATCCCCGGCGAGTGCATTTCCCCGATAGGAACCTGAAGTGGGAGCTGGCTGGATTGAGGGTGTGTGAGTCAGGCCGGATGAGCACTGTCCCCGTTGGGAGGGACGGGACGGCTAAATCCTTTGTCTCTCGCGACTGCAATAATATGCCCAGTGGCGGGCCAAAGTGGATGGTGACGTCGTCCGCGAGATGGTAGCCTGGGGATTTCGGATCGGGGATGACGTCCGCAGCGGTAAACTCAGCCCCATTCACAATCTTCAAGCCGGTATATATATTCTTGTTGACAACTACAGGCATCCCCTGAGCATAGAAGAAGACACCAGGTACCTTGCAGTTAGAATCGTCTCCTTGTTCGATAGTCTGGGCGATCTCGTTCTGAGACAGGGTTCCACACCGCCAGGTGTGGGTGGAGACGAAGACAGAGATATGTCTCTTGTTAAACCGGGCCCAATCTACCACGGCTTCCATGTTGAGGCTCCATCGGTTGCGGTTGAGCGGTGTTATTGCGCGCAAACCATCTTTGAAGGTGATTTGGGAGCGGTCCACCAGCTTCGTATTGAGCAGGTCCAGGTCTTGCTGCGTCTGAGTCCCCGCCCGTACTCTGTCTAAAAGAGCGCCTAGCTGAGGATCGTCTCGTGCGCGGACTTGTTCTTCGAGAAGAACGACTGTCTTGAACATCAGCCACAGACTGTAGCCACGGTGGTGAGAAATGGTCGCTTGTCCAAGGGAGGCGGCGAAAGCCGAATCCACGATTCGGTTCACCAGGAGGCTTGTTTCTAGCACTGGGGGGAACTGATAGAAATCACCCATCAAAAGAACCACGGGAATCCCGCCAAATGGCTTATCTGGGCAGTCGCGGAGCGACTGGAGGCGGCAGCTGGCGTTGAACAGAGTGGCTCCCCCGAGCATGCTCACTTCGTCGATCACGAGGGCTAGGTTCTGCTTCCACGTCCATTTTTTAGCTTCCGGGAATGTTGGAGGCCGTGCATTGTGAGAGCGATGAGTATCCAGTCCGCAGGCCGAATGGAGTGTCGTCCCGCCGATCTGGGCTGCCGCACTGCCTGACGTGCCGGTAATCTGAAGATGATGTGGCTGACCTCTGGCCGCGAATACGTAGCGCAAGGCATCGACGATCCTGGATTTTCCAGTACCGCCTGGTCCTCCAATGTACTGAAGATGTTGACCAGCGGAGTCAGGGTTGGCAGCGTACTTGTCCAAGAAGCTGCACACCAGCTGAAGAGCCATACTTTGCAGATAGTTGAGCGTATAGCTGGAGGCGGCAAGATGCCCCAGTTCCACGAAGCTTTTGGTTGGGCCTACGTCGACAAACATTCGAGGACCTTGTACGACTGGGTCTTCATCTTGCCTCGGAATGGGAATCTCCGTGTCACAATGCCGAACAAGCAGATCGTCGATGTCGGCGTTACCCGTGGAAGTTGTGCCACATTGGAGACCGCTCTCCATCTCATCGAGCATTCGGAGATGCAGCATGTCCTGGGCCTTTGCCGCGGCCCGAATATCCTCCCCAGAGAGAGTCGGATGCTGGTATAAGGAGCTATCCTGGTTACGGCGAATTTGCTGATAAAAACCTTCTTGACGTGGGACAAAAGGCCGACCCTCTTCAGCCGGGTTCTCTTGGCACAGGTCCCGGATCAGGCTCCGCAATACTGGGGAGTCCCTCGTAGCGTCGGAGTCTCGCACGGCATTGTGCAGAGCCCGGAGGAGAGCTGTATAGTTTTGGTGATGTTTAGCCGTTGTTGCAGACTCTTCACTACACTGACTAGAGTCGCCTTCATCAAGAGGGAACTCTACGTCAACCGTATCGTCGCCCTCCGAGCGGCTGGCCCAGAGCTTTGCGTCTTTGCGCGCGTCTTCGGCTGATTTGCTGAGGAGGGAGATGTTCGCGACGTGGAAACGCAGCCGGCCGCAGACAGAAGCTTCATAGTTTGACCATATATGGGTGATATCGCCGCGTGTCTCGGAAAGGAAGTCTTCCCAAGGTACGAACAAGGCCAAATGGAGGACAGAGTTGCTAGGCAGAAGCGTCAGAACCGGGCTCGGAGTCGGTAGCATGGAGTCTGGAGAGCGTACCGTTTGAAATACACGGGGTGCTCGTCCTCGTGGTCGTTGCTGATGTATCCTTGAAAGATGGGCACGGCGTATTCGTGAGGTCGCCGAAGTTCTTGCAGCCAGCCGTGGCATTCAGGAGAGGATCCCTCAAGAGAGATGTGGGTTTCATCCTCATCTCGGTCGCTGCGACGCACCAAGTTAATCATCGACATATAGTCATAGAGGCACAGAGATCTCAGAACTTGACCTCTGCAGGCATAAGCGTCCAAGTACAACAAGGTACGGCCGCCTTCCCTAAGCTGCACCGCCTCAGGAGGCTCCTCTAGATCTGTTTCTACGCCAGCCTGACGACGAAGATGCATCCAGCGCCGGAAGATGGCCCAATACAGTGCGGTCAGGTTTAGGAAGGACCAGTTCGGCACGTTGGTAAAGTCCGTGTGATAGCCCAGCAGATGGTAACACACCTCTACAGCCGAGAGCTGTCGCTCGGAAAAGATTCGATTTGCTGCCCTCATCAGAAACTGGCGACTCTCATTCAGCAGGGCGGGGCGGGCGTCACGCTCGGCGGGGTCCGACACCTGACGCCTCCGCTCAGCAGATTCAGAGAGCTGTCGGAAGACCTCGGCTGCTAGGACGATACGTTTCCACATTGGTGTATCCAGTTTAGTGGCGTAGTTCGTGATGTAAAACACCATGGCCAGGCCCTTGGTCCTCGTCAAGATCATCGAGATGTCGTGGTTGTGGCGGAGGCCGATCGCCATTGCTTTGTTATATCGATTGACTAGCGAGTGGTTCCGACGGATATTGAGCAGGCCATCCTTTGTAAATCCTGTCTTTTCGACGATCTTCCAGGGCGCCTTGAACCGACACGCGGTCCGTCTGTTCCTGTCCGCACTCTGTTCGGCGAGTCCCTTCAGAGAATACTTGAGGCAGGTATAAGTGTGCGAGTGAACCTGGCAACAGTACGCAATGTAGTTGGACTCGTTTTCGAAGGCCGCAGTGAGCGCTTCGGTGCTGTTCATCATTCCTTCGTCGGGGTGGATCGGCTTCCTCTCCTGTCGGACGGCATTCCCGGCGTTCTCGTCTAAACATTCATGAAAGACCGAGTCTACATACCGAGTCACTTGGGCACGGTATTCTTCTTCAGCAGGATCGGCCATGTCGTCGATCAGGGACGGCAATTGCATGTTGCCGGCCAACCAGAGTAGTCCATGTAGATGCAGACTGCCTCGTTCGTTCGTTTCCACCGTTGCATAATAGTGACTGATCTTCCCGAAAACCGATTCTTGGCCTGTCCTGACGTATTTTTCGAAGAACAAAGAGACTTCTCGGTGGAAGAAGATGGCGGAGCTGACCGGATCCATGGTGCTAAGGGCGATCCTGTCATACCTCCCCCGAAGATCGGCTAAAAGTTCCTTTGCCGTGTCATACTCGTGGAGCCTGTGGATGGAGAGCCACATCTTCACCGGGTTGTTGATGTCATTGGGGTTGATGGTAATCCAAATCGCAGGCATACCGGTCCAAATGTCAAGTGCTTGTATCTTCCTCCGCATCAGCAGTCGACTTTCGTTAGAGAGCGGCTGTGCGTGGCCAAAGATGGATAGCTCCCGGAGCAGGAACGATACGTCGGGGTCAGTCGTCTTCTTTGTCTCTCGCATCTCATTCTCGGCGGCTTTTAGGCGGTCCATCGTCAAGCTCCCATACACCCGTTCAAGTTCCTGAAAGGAGCCCTTTGTCATGCGGACCATGCTGATACGGCGGTTGGAGGATCGGAGAAGGATGTTGAAAACCAAGAAACAGAAGATAGGATGGGTGGCAAACCGGCCTCCGTGTCGTTGCAGAACATACTTGGCCCAGTAGTTAAGCGAATGATTGGAATGGCGTCGGGCAGGCACTGAAGCATCTTGTTGATTGGAATTCGCCTCCCCCAGTGCCTTTGGGCCACCTCTCCCCCACGGGAAAAGCTTTGGGAAGGTCCGCGGGAAGAAGTCCTCGTGCAGGGTATCTGCGAAGTCGGCACCACGCTCCACTCTGATGAATGGCTGTTCGCCTGTTGTCTGAAGGCGCATGGTGCATGGCTCAGCGTCGTCCGCATCTCGGCTCTGACTTGTCTGGAGAGCGTCGGCTAAGAAGGACAGCTTATCAGCCTCCTCGAAAGCGGTTGGCCCGTCAAGAGGAAACATGCCGGAGGATGACGTCTCGTAAACGACTTCACCGTCGCCGTCGGCATCATCCGGAGGCGAGGGATGGTGCTGTTCGATCGACAGAGTGCCGTCCGGAGGGCCGGGGTTGTCGCTGGAGCCGGTTTGTGCCGAGGGGAGGAGTTCTTCAATACTCACGAACCGGTTCTCCTCCAACCCTCGATCGGTATCTGGGACGATATGGTCCGTCTGGGTCTTCTCAACAACCGACGGTTCCTCCCTCTGCATCACGTCCATGATGAGGGTAGGAACACTAGAGCCCTCCGCGTACCGCCAATCGTCTATCTCACTGTAGTTGATTCTGATGTGCTCGTAAAGTGGGTTGTTTTTTTGGAGCCACGACAAGGCAGCCCTTACACGGGACTTGCGCACCTGAAGAAGATGCCCAACGTCTGCAGGGCTAGGTTTGCTCGAGCCGCTCCAAGAGACGTGGATGTTCTCGACGGTCTCCAGAAGAGGGTGGGGGAGAACCGTAGCAACGAGGTCCTCCACCTTGTTCGGAAAGACCACAATATGGCCCTTCACGTGCTTCCGGTAACTGAGGCCCGACGGGGTCTTGTTATCAACGGTGAACTTTGTGATGTAGCCGAAAGGCGCCTGGAGAGCAATCAGCCTCTCTTCAACAGGAGAGAGGCCATCAAGTTCTTCAGGGTACCGATGCTCACATCCGATGTCCATGTTGTTGACCGAGCAGGCTTTAGGCAGCTTTCCACCTTCCAAGCCGGCGCGGCACTCGCGGCACACGTGAACTCCAGCGTCGTCGTCCAGTGGGAGGCACTTCCTGCACTGCCGAAGAGTCCTCGTGGCCTGCAGCAAGGAGAGCGTCAACTGCCTCTTCCACTGGATGGTGGTAAGTTCGCAAGGCGCATGCTTTCTGTAGCAGAAGACGCAATGGGAAATTGGCAACGTCTTCTCATCTGTAAATGCCTGGTAGAACGACTTGGAAGCCTCTACCTGAAGGGCGAGTAGGACCTCTTTGCACCATGATCTTGTTGCTGATGCCTCCTGCTTGTCGCGAAAGCAGGATTCGCGATATTGCAGAATAGAATTGATGGACTCCTGCTGGAGTTGGACGGTTTCCTGCATCGGCCGCGGCCTCTTTGGGGAGCGGTTGGGTTGCGTGCCCGGCGGAGTGGGAAGCGTTTCCGCCATTGACCGTGGCCTCTTCGGAGGCCGGCTCGGTTGCGTGGGCGGCGGAGTTGGAAGCGCTTCCTGTTCCCTAGGGCGCTTTGGTGAAGGAGTGGTTGGCCGATGTATCCGGTCGGTTCCTCCGGCCCTTTGACGGGCTCGGTCTTCGGCGTGCTGGCGGTCCAGGTGATGTAACATGCGGAGGATCTCATCATGAGGGACTCTGATCAGCTCTTGCCGGCGCTGGGCGGCTTTCTGAGAGGTCGAGCAATTCGGAACAGTCGATTGAGAATTCCCCTGCCTCCCTCGGGCACTGTTCTGGGTGCGTCGTCGATCCAGATCTTCCAATGTACGGCGGATCTCATCAGTTGGGACTCTGACTGGTTCTTGCCGGGGCATGGTAGCAAGTGGATATGAGCCACGGAATCGACCGACCGCCACTTGTAGAAAAGAAAAACTACTGAGATACCGGGTTGGACGGTCTCCCCGTGCCACTGACGACCCATCGCAACCATTTCAACCATTTCTTCGAAGCGAATTCTCCGTGGATGTACGGACGGTGGCGGAGCTCCGGGAACTGACCCTCCCTCCGCCGCAGAAGAAAGCAAGGGTCCGGGCCGGAGCGGGCGTGGTAAACGGAGCGTGGCTCTTCGATTGTGGCGCAGCTCGAACAGGGCGCTAAGCGATCCGAGCGTTGCCAGAGAAGACGCGGAAGGAAGAACCTTCGGAACTAACGTTCCTCAGGCATAACCAGAACCGTGCTCGGTAGTCCAGCCAGAGGTCGATGGAGGAGTCGTGTAATCCGCCAGGCGAGGCCTAGGGGTGATGCGTTTCACCCCAAATGCCCCGATGGTGACCTCAACAAACTGAGGATATCTTAGACACAGATGGTCCCCCAGAGCCCGTCATGAGAGATAGCCGGGGCGACGGACGGTGGTGTTTGGGAATTGAAGCCTTTATGGGTGCGAGCGTGGCTAGCAGGTTCAGCCGGGCAGCGCCCGGGCCACGGGCCGGCTCGTGTAAGCCAAAGCAAAACACCAAAAAATGACGATCATGATGTAAAAAGGCCACTTTTTCGGCTTCATTTTGGATCGACGGTAGAAAACATAGCACAATACAGAAAACACCAAAAATATCTAATGTCTCAAGTAAGTCATGTTATTGGGGGGTCCTACTTGACTTGACAGAACCCCTCAACTTGACTTGCTTGAGTGCCAGCGAGCCCAAACTTACTCAAGTCAACTTGACTTGATGGCAGCGCTGTTAGCGACTACCTCAGCGAGTCGAAAAGAGGATACATACTGTTAGATTGGATCATGTACAGAGCATTTACCTCAGGCACTCAGACCCACTGGGCGCGCTTAACCGCGCGACGCCTTCCCTAAAGGGGTAATGGCTCCCAGAGGGCCTGAGCCCAAAACTTGAAATTTGTGTGGAATAATGCTTCGTCATCGTGACTACATCTACGAGACTGCGTATTATTGAGAACGTGCCACGCCGCCAGTTGAAAGCATCAACTCCCCTGAACGACGCCGCGATACCGGTAGTTCTTGGCATGGATATCGACATGGAGCCGCCCACGTCACCTCTTTCCTCCCTCCCGGCGATGAGCAGCCCGCCAGCCTTCGTCGAACCCAATACATCTGCCCGACAGTCTGCACGCAGCAATGACGAAAAGCTGGAGCTGGCTATCAAATACATGCGAGATGACCTATACTTCAGCATTGGCGATTTTGTCAAAGCACTGTCGACAGCCAAAGGCGCAGCCAGTGGCAAGAGAAGAGCTGCATTTTCTAAGGCGGTATATGAGGATCCGGCGGTCTTGAAGATATATATGGGAGACAATGACTCGGCGGACGACAGCCAAGTATGTGCCCGCCATCGCCTCATCTCTCACCTTGATGTCGGGCGTGTCAACTTGCGGCGGGAGGTGAAGAAGCTATGCGAGATGCCACCCTTTCGCGCAACACAGCAAGCAGAAGCCGGCGCCTTTACACGACTGAACATGGGCAAAGTCATCAAGGCTGCAGATGATAGTTGTCCGTTACTCATGAGCATTCTCCGTCCCGCAATGTTGCCATGGCATGTCAATTCGGCTGGCAATGAAGAGCAGTATAGCCCACAACAAGGATGTCTGATCACTATACTGGCAGTGATGTGCCGCTCAATGCATCTGAAAGAGGCATCAGGTTTCCAGTTACAAATGGGTCTATACCTACACTCCAAAGGTGTCAAAAGAAGACAACTGGAAGCTCTGTGTCGGCTTGGGCTCTGCAGCTCTTACCAGACGGTTTTGCGCGCCGTAAAGAGACAGTCAGATGCAGCTGCCGGAGAAGTGACCTCGAGAGGACAGCAGCCAACAGTCGTCACTGCATACGACAACTTCGAGCAGATGGAACATGTCAAGGAGCAGCGAGTTGACAATGAAGACTCGTTTCGATCAGTTACTACTGGTCAGCTTATTTCTGGCATCGAAATGCCAGAAGGTGGACTGAAGCAGAGCATGCTGAACCAGTCGATAAAGCTGAGACTGACGGATATCATCTGCGCACCGGGAAATGAGAGAGATGCCGTGGAATTGGAGGTAAGAATCCAATTGCTTGTATTCTGTTCAAGTGGCTGATACCATAAAGTCATAGACTTCCCGATATCTCGTCTATGACGCTATAAAAAGTGCATTTCCGGATTGCATTGCCATGTCGAATCCTCCTTCAATGCCAGCGATTGATATCCTACCAAGACAGAAGACGAGTCATGTCTCTCTAGGGCCTATTCCACACGACGAGAGCACAAACTTGGGCAACCTGAATGTTCTAGCGAACATCTTCGAAGAGCAATACAAGCTGTCAGAAGACGTATTCCAGGAGCGGCTTTTCCTCATTTATGGCGACCAGAAGACGACTCAACGAATCAGAACAGTCAAGTCGCGTCGATCCAGATCTGCCCGGGCCGTCGACAGCTTGCGATGGGCACTACCGGTGCCAGCTCTCTTTCATTTGAGAATGAACTACCTCTACATGTTGAGCCGAGTGCATTTCGGTGCAGCAGGTGACGGCAGCAAAGCAACACTCTATTATGCCGCAAATCTCTGGATCCGCAAGGGCATACAGAAGAAGAAAGCGGACTTTTACTCGCTGGAACAGCTCGTCATCCACAGTTTTCAAGCCAGAATCTGTGCCATCATGTGGTCAACCCTTGCAGCTCTTGACCTTGGACGTACGGAGTCAGATATCAGGAATCTCCTCAGAAGCTATGATACAGTACAATTCAACGAGCTTGTGGATAAAATCGTCGAGTCTTACATCTTCGACGCGCGATACACTGAAAATCTAGAGGCCAGGAATCACATACTCTTCCTCCAGCAGTCTCAGAATTACCTGACTATGAAACATGCTATCAAGCATGCTGACCTTGGTCTGCTTCTGCGTTCCATCCGGCGAAGTGCAGTCTATTTTCATGGATCCGGCCAGCACAAGTACGCATATGAAATGCTCTATTTCTTGCGTCTGACCACCACGGAAGCTGCGTCGCCAGAGCTTCAAAGAGCCATAATGGCAAATGGCCTTGTGAACACAGCTGGCGCAGATGACAGCTGGTTTGAGACCGATAGACTGGTTGAGTTCCACAACGGCACGTTGAAAACGATATTTAAGGACCGCCGTGGTTCCGCCATCACCGTCAAATATCTCATGGAGAACTGTGCCCTGAATACGGAGTTTTTCAGGTCTCTGGCAGAAAATATGGAGTCCTTTCTGGACATGAGCCACAACGGCAAACATGCAGACAAGAGTGTTGCTCGCGACATCATTATCATGGCAGAAGCACTCACAGACAGTGGCTCCATTTCTGGCACGCAGCGCAGGCCAGTCAATCATGAAGCTATAGATTTGTTTGATGCTGCAGCTCCGAGGTTGGCTGGTCCAGCACTGGGCAAATTCAACCGGAAGGAGTGCATGGCTACGCAGAATGTTACGGCAGACGACTTCGACGCCGAGGAAGAAGCATTAGATGAAGCCGATCAGTTCTTTGATGGGTATGGGGATCTGTGACGCGTATTCTACGATCTGAAGACTTTCATCCTCTTCTGCTGTCTGTTCATCCATACCTGGTTATTGCCATCAATCTCACCCAGACGACGACGCCTTGGTGGATATCTTGCGTTCTTCGCAGCGATAGCTTCAGAGCACGTTTTCTTGATCAAATCTACAATTGAAGCTGCGTGCAACTCCCACTCCGACCAACGGGAACAAAGCAGCAACCCTAGAGTGTCGACAGAGTCTACGGAAGATGCTGCTTGTGATAGTTGGCGTACCGCTGGCATCGGCATGATCCAGTCTTCCTTCTCCCTTGAGTCCGTCGAGGAAAACAAGGTCCTAGCAGTCTCTTTCCTCCACTTCAGAAGAGCAACTCTCACAGCCTCGACAATATGTTTCTGCGATATCAGAATCTTCGGCTGCTGAAAGGCCCCTGTACCCTGGGAGACTGTCTTGTCACCTCGACAGAGAGAGCAGCATGACGATGCCCCGACCGGGTGCAAATATGAGGTTGCATCTTCACCGAAGAAGGTGAGTATGCTCTTTCGAATACAGCTCTGATTATTGATTACGCCCAGCAGCTCTTGAGAGAGCCGGCTCTTCGGCGTATTCGGCTGCAGCGGCCCTTGAACTTCATTCCTGGGCAAGGATGCTGCAGTGCACCGCGGCTCCACGAACCAGATAAACTCTCCTCTGATGTCAGCCCCTCTAGCAGCTCGACCGGCCCGCTGCCATAGGGAGCAGAGTGTGGCCGGTTGTTTCCACTGAACGACAAGTCTGATGTCAGGATTATTGATGCCCATACCCATGGCATCTGTAGCCAAGATAATGCGGTGTCTTGAGCTATCTTTGGCTCTTTGACAGTCAGGCTTCACAAACTCCTGCGAGATTGAAGTCTTATCAAAGTCTGCAAGCTCTGAGTGATATGCCTGGATTGCATTCCTTGCTGCCGTCTTGGAACAACCGGTCCTCATCAAAGCTGCCGTCAACAGAGCTCCTGCTGCCTCTAGCTCTGCAATGGAGTCAAAATACACCACAGTTTTGCAGATCTCTATGCAACACTGCCTGCTGTTGAATCCGTGGCCGAGCTGACCGTTCGACGGCTCCCTGATACCGAGAGAGATCAACCGTGCTGCACCCTGAATGTCGCCAAGAGCAAGAGCAGCACGAGCCTGGTTCGAGCTATACTCTACAACTGCATCCTTCACAGCCTGCTCGACCGGCTTGATCAGGAACTCAAGATCTTTGAAAGTGGCAGGAGGATGCTCTATCTGCTTCAACGAAATAAAAATATCCGGGCGATCAACAGAGCTACGCTGGATGTAGACGTTTGCGTCAAATCCACACAACTCACGCACCTTGGCCAAGGTTTGAGGATCCAGAGTTGCAGAGCATGCTAGCCACGGCACAGTGCCAGGAATGAGGCTCCTCAGCACAACCAGCTGGCTGTAATGCGTCCGGAATGACTCACCCCATTCCCACACAACATGTGCCTCATCTATGGCTACAAGTACAAGTTTGCTTCGAAAGGTTGGATCGTTGAGTATGGCTTTGAATCTTGCAGAAAGTACAATCTCAGGACCAACGAGGACGTGAGTATAGTCGCCTCTCTTGATACCGTCAAGCAACGCCTTTGAGTTTGTGCCTGCATTGAGGATGCATGGCTTGCAGCCTGGAATGCGAGATATTGCGGCAGCCTACATGGAATGAAGCAGGTAAATGATATGAGCAGCTTCCTGTGGCAGATGGCATGTCACTGACCTGGTCTTCTTGCAGAAGCATCAACGGCATGATCATGATGCAGATCCCTCCAGTCAGTGCTGGCACAGCCTGGAAGACAACACTCTTGCCCCATCCAGTGGGTGCAATCAAAATCAAGTCATCCTCTTCGACTACAAGCCTGCGAATTGCCTGAACCTGCCCCGCGCGGGGTCTGAAGCCCACTATGCACTCAATTTTGGAACTCAACTGCACGTCATCCATGTGTTTGGCAGCAGTTTCCAACATCCTGCGATCCACAAGATGTCCAGCACCATCAATACGTGAATGTCGACTCGAACAAGGTTGGAAGGAGGAATTAAACTTCGCGTCTTTCTGTGCAGTCAGAATTGATGTCAATTAAACCAACGCGGATGAGGAAATTGAGGTACCAACGGGTCGTGGTCGCTTGCTGATGCTGGAGATTTCGCGACGCGACTGCCCTAGACGGCTACAACTCCACAACAACACGTCGTAAGGGAACCCAAAGCTGGATCAATGGATATCTGGGGCTTGTAGGATCCTCCTGATATAATTATCTTATTGATTTGTGTTGAATTGAATCTTTTATGACGTGATGTATTTGGTAGGGTTGGGAGTCGACCCTGCGAAACATTATGGTTACCGCAAAATTGTATGGGAGCGAAGCATCATCTCACCCAATTGCCAAGTTTTGGTCTCAGGCCCTCTCACAGAACCACGTGACCCGCGCGTCTGTTCGCTTAGTGAGTGGGTCTGAGTGCCTGAGGTAAAGAGCCACTATCTAATTCACTACACGTGACATGCGTGACCTCAATCCTATCCAATTCCCAGTGAGCCCCGAATTGAATTGCCTTGCCTTGCGGGTAGGCCGAATTGGATTGAATTGATGGCTTGAATTGGATGAAATTGGATTGCGGATTGAATTGTGGGCAGCGCTGAAGACTGGTTCTTCACGTATCACCGACGCATTTGAATCCCGGTTGCGACTTGGAGACGTCTTAGCCACGACTGAGCATGAGTTTTGGCGGAAGAAAGGCCCGGTCGGCAAGCTCCATAATCTCGTGGTTGCGATCCACAGGTCTGATGTACTCACCACGCTTCTCCGCAGTATCCAACGGCTGGAGTTCGATGCATCCGAGCATCCTCGTGTGAGATTTCGGAAGCCACTCAACGTGGTTGTCGACAACGAAACGCGCTGGCTGTCGCAGCTGTATATGATCGGGCGGGCCTTGAGACTTCGACATTATCTCGAGACACTGGTCCTGAAGCACAAGCAAGAATGGGAAAAGGGCAACTCATCGAAGCGGTCAAAGCGGCTCAAGGCAAGCGCAATCATGCCTGCCATATGCCGAGACGAGAATAAACTGAATGACAAGGACTGGGCCGTCCTAGAGGCGTTTGGGAATATCCTGCAGAGCTTCGAGGACGCAGTCAAGGCGCTTGAAGGTGACGGGATTCAACGGAAGCGCAAGCAGGGACATTTCGAGTCCTATGGCAATGTGTGGGACGTGATCGTGGGATACGAATTCCTGCTCGCGGAATTGGAGAAAGCCAAAGCCATGGTCGATCAGTATCCTGAACCCGAGCATTTCAGGGTCAATATTAACCTTGGCTGGAAAAAGCTTGACGAGTACTACAACAAGCTGGATGAGGCTCCGATATATTACACCTCACTGGCCCGGCACCCGGCCTATCGATGGGGTTATTTCGACACCGTGTGATCGGGACGGCCGACGTGGGTTTCCAAGGCGAAAGACGTGGTACAGTCAGTTTGGGACAGAGAGTACAAGACGTTGAACATCTCATTGGAGGATCATGACGAACCAGCCGCAAAGCGTCAGCGGACACAATACTATTCTCCATTTGAACGATATAAGGATGAAGCTCGGATACGTCCCTGTGAAGAAAGGGATCCTGACAAGGCAGAGGACGAGTATGCTAGGTGGCAACAGGACCTGTTACCTACGGATAGTGACATCCGTGATCCGCGTGAGTATTGGCATGCGCAGCGGTTCAAATACCCCAGGCTCTCGCGAATGGCCCAGGACTTCATGACGGTTCAGGCCATGAGCGCCGAGTGCGAGAGGTTATTCTCGGCGGCAGGTCGCATGGTGACGCCTCTCCGGAGTCGGCTGGAGGCAAGCACGATTGCTATTTGCCAGGTGCTGCGGTCATGGCTGCCAGCGGGTATCGTGGAGGAAGTTGATCCAATACTATTGAACAAGGCGGATGAAACAGTGACCGGGCAACTGGTGGAAGAGAATGCAGTAAGAGAATGGCTTCGGGTTTTACCAATGCAGATGCGGGAGGAAGAGGCAGGGTGGGAGTAGAGTTGCGTTGAGTCGTTGGCCTCCAAGGTTGCGACTGAAGGACTACTACGGGGCATCGGGGAGGGGAGCTGGTCAACCGTCAACGCAACGCCAACCAACTCAATATAGGGCCAAGGTTGATCAACTCAACGGAGGAAAAGCTTATTAAGCAGTCAACTCACTCAATTGAAGGCTGAGGTTGAGTGGGTTGCGTTGATCGCCACCTTGAATACTTGAGTGGGATTATCGCGGTTTCTAGCCAACGACAGTGCCATCCCACCAGCCCTCCAGCTTCAGACGCACCAAGCTAGCCAGATGAGTCGAGCCGTCGGTCTGTACAGCCCCATCGTCCATGTCGCGAAGTATGCGGTCGATATAATCCCCAGCAGCACTGAGATGTAAAATATGACAAACTGCGCGATGAATGGCAAGGAGACGGTCGGACGGAGGTTCGATTGTCCGCTCAGAGGTAAGGTAGAGCTGGCGGATCACAGGGAGAATGGGGTTTTTGAACAACTGCTGGAGTGTTGAGTCGATCCGATAAGTATGAGGTTCGTCCAGGGGTTCGGGCATTGGCTCGAAAAAAACTTCAAATCTGCCAAAGTCTTGATGGAGGTCGTTGCTCAAGGTGAGAGCATTTAGAGGGCGATCAATTTCTGGCCCCTCGATTAGATGCCTGACACCACTGTCGAACATGTCAAGTATCATCAGTGCCGTATCTTTGGACCTATTCTGGGTGGTTTGTTAGCTTGAGCCTTGATGTATCAAGGCGACTTACTAGGTCTTCGTTTGCTGTCCTAACCATTAATGAGTGAGGAAGTATATGCGCAACTTCTAGTTCCACAAATGATCCGCGTTCCTGATCCTTCAGAAGATGCCCGTCATCATCCGAGGCGTCGTCATATCCTTTTTCAGCGACTCGGCGCCTGGCTTCCTTCTTATCAAATTTGCGGGAGATTACGCAACGATGTCGATCGCGAATGAGGCAGGCGCGCCGGAGCGAGGCTAGTCGTTCCACAGATTCCAAAGCAGAGAATCTGCTTGGAGGCTGGGAAGAATGCGCCGGCGAGGGTTGCGGCGTCCTGCTGGCAGAAGCCTTGACTGGACTATCATTAGCGTTCATTTTTAGACCTGTGGCGGTGACCACCTACGTGGGAGAAAGAAGTTGTTCACTAAGAAATCGGCAAAGGAGTTCATGTTTGAACCAACCTCCTTTACTACCGTCGCATCGTCGAAATCGATTGAGGCGTCCATCAGGATATTTACCGATGTGAAGAATTCTTGCAGGACCAGCCACCGAGAGTCTTCCGAACGAGCATGCTCATATATCAGGCGAACAAGCCTGGGACGGTTATATGGCTTCTCTACCGTCACGCGCTCGAAGTGATTGACGATGCTATAGAAAACAGCTTGGGCCCTGTCGCGTTCATGGGGACTCCCTCCACAGGCGGACGGGTCAATAACTCCTTCGAGTGAGGTCCGATGGCGGCGGTGAGGTGTAGAAGGTCCATCGACTCCTTGAAGTGAGCTGCGGTCGTGAAGGTAAGGCTTGGAAGGGTCCATTTTGGACGGCCTTGATTGCTGGTCTGAAGTTGAAAGGATGAAGAAATGCGCCAAAATGGGATAATGGCCCGTGAATCGATCTACCGCCGGCTGAGTCATAGCCTTTGCCTCAGGGACTCGGACCCACTGGGCGCGCTTAACAGCGCGACGCCTTCCCTAAAGGGGTAATGGCTCCCAGAGGGCCTGAGAGATTTTTGACACGATTTGGTGGGCCATCCCCCAACTTCGTACGGAGGGCTCTTTCAAAAGGGGCGTGATTAAAAAGTAACCCTCCCTCGCGTATTTTGCAACCCATTTTGTGGCTGAACTTGTTGAATTGGTGGCATGTTGGAACACCAGGGCTCCAGGGAGTCACATGAGAAACAGGAGATTGTCAGGCGATTCGGAAGGGGCTCGCCGAGCCTTCGGCCGGCTGGCCCGTATTAGGAAGAAAAGGAAAGCAAGACCTCCCTGATAAAAAAGGGGGGGGGGGCTACAGTGAACAGATACACAATACACACACATGTTCAAGGTCATCATTTGGTCATACCAGCAATTCGACACAAACTATACCCAATTGAATTAATCGTGAGCTAAGACTTTCATTACATCAGCGACCAACTTATCTAACATCAATTGATTGAATATTCCAAACTACAATTACTTATTCCACAGATAAGAGAAAAATATAGGACTATACTTATTGAGTTGCGTTTCTCTTATTCTATTCTATTTGTCGTTTTCGTTCTGTTTCAAACAACTTTTGTCCCCCGAACTCACGTGGTACCCTTACCCCCATATCCATACTTAAAAATCTGGTACCCCAAAGCTTAGCAGCATCAAAAGTTCAAGCCGACCGGTCAGACAAGCTGGCCTTGGCCCGGAAACGCGCCTTGCTGAATACCGCTGATGTAGCGTTGGGCCTCCACGGCAATGTAGTTCTGGATCAACACGCACTTGCATTTGGCGTGTTGTAGAAGCAGGATCTTGAAGTAGTGGCCCTCCTGGACAAGTTTGGCCCTGTTGCTCGTCAAAACCCTATTATCCCCCTCCAGTCTTTGCACTTCAGCCTGCAGCGACAATGCGCCCTCCCTCTTCTTGATTCGAAACTCGTTAGATGCAATTCGATTTCGCAGTTGAATCCGCTGGAATTGCTCGTCATCGTGATTTGGGGACAGCCCAGGAGCACCCCTGTTCTTCCCTTCGTTCTTGTCATTCTGGTCGCTTGTCTTGTTGTCATCGTGCTCGTTGCTGCCATTGCTGCCCACGCCATTGTTGTCGTGGTGGCTCTCGGGCTGTTCCGAGTCACGTCGCGGGCGTCGACTGGCTTCGCAATTTGGAACAGAGTCTATTTTCGTGAATTGGGGGGGCGAATGTTGGTCAGAATGCGGGTTGCGTCTTCGATACCCTGTTTCGGTCGGCGTGGCTCGAGGCCAGCCGCTCGAGGCCGGGGAGCCCGTCGGCGGTGACAATGGCTCAGGAGCAGGGAGTACAATGGGGTTCACCCAGGTAGAATAGTCAAGCGGGTTGGCATTGTAATCGTACTCGTTTACGTACGACACAGGCACAGCGTTGGGCTGTCCGGGTGGGACGTCCTGCGGAGCTGGGAAGGCAACGGCACCGACAAGACCAGGCTGATCGGCCAGGCACCACGGGCTCCACGGACGACAAGGGAGACCAGGAGAAGCTTCGGAGGCGCCAGGAGTCGGCTCGCATAGCAAGGCAGTGTTCTCATCGAAGCATAGATTATCCATGTTCGCCGAGGCGAACTGTGCCGGCATGGACGCTTCAGCATCAGCTCCACTCCCGTCGGAGATGGAGGCGAAGTGAGAAAACTTAGAGGACATTATCTTGGATCCTGCAAAGAAGCGGTTCTTGATCTCGAGTGTTGATCTCGAGTGATTAGGGTTGGTTGGTTCTGTAGACTTTGTTGAGATTCTGTAGAGATTATATGGAGTTTCTATAGAGCTTCTGGAGAAGGTCTATAAAGATCCTGTAGAGGTTCAGTGGTTGTCAGGCGTTGATGTGTCGGTAGCGTGTGATGTTTGGGGATCTTGTCGATGTAAGGTCAAGTAAAGGGAATAAGTGTGATGGGAAGTGAAGCGCGAGGAGCAAGTGATGATAGCTCTGGCTTTGGGGTGGGAGAAGGGCAGAGGTAAACACTCTATTTCCAAGGGGGATGAAACGACCCGCCCAGAGGGCAGAGGGGTGCGAATGAGGACATTGTCAGGACGCAGCAGCAAACAGCACACAGACAACCATAACGCAGGCAAGCATGGCGTATGCGAGCATCACGCAGAGGCGTCTTGCTTTGAGGTGTTTTGGGTCGGACAGTCGAATGCTGGATGCTGGATGATAGAAGTGGAGAGGGTTTTGGCTGGCAGGGCTCGGTGGAAAAACTTGACGACGCTGATTGGGCACTTGAGAGAAACCTGCGCCTGTGATTGGCGGAAGGCTTCCGTCCTCTCTTTGCTGGGCGGCTGGCGGCTGGCGGCTGGCGGGCAGTTGGACGGTGACAGACGAGGCGCCAGCGGCCACGGACCAAGATCCGACGTCCGACGCCAGGGAGAAAAGGGGGGTGACGACTTGCAGCATCTCAGCCATCACTGCACTGTACCTACTACGTACCTTGCATTACTCCGTAGTCTACCTATGTAGGTAAGTACTGGTACAGATTAAGTTAGTGCCTGATCCATCTAGGTTGGCATGTCGCTGATAACAAGTCACGCAATGTTTCCCCTCATCATGGGTGGGTGTTGAAGGACATCCTTGCATGCGGTTCCTTTATTACTCCAGTATGAGTCTCTACTGTAAATATGCCATGATTGTAAGTAGGCGAGATATGTATGGAAGATGGCGGTGTGATCGATGGAAAACGTCATGACCACTGAGGCGATGATTGCGGGTAAAAGCTGCAATAACATCGAATGTTTGATGGAAATGCAGTACGCGGTCAAACGTAGAGGCTTTTCGCCTGCCTACGGCTTTGCCTACTGTTTGGGAAGACATTGAAATTGAATGTGACAGAATATTGAGGGGTGTGGTATTTGGCGTCGGCGTTTGGAATGGGTTAGGGAGCTGTTACTCTAACAGACTACTGGTATTAAATGCTCGACACTCCATGTACCTCGGCCTTGGCGAGGGCTATGTGGGGCCCGATACGGAAGTGTAGGCTTACGACAGTCAAAAGGCTAGTTGGGTGGCCAGCTCGCTTATCCGGCCAGCTCCGCTTATGAAGGTCGTGAGACTAAATCTGTGAATCGAAATTTTGCTGATCATCGAGGAATGAAATGTCACCAAAGTGTTCCCACCCACCTAGCATGCATGAGTGGCGCTATGATCCGTTCTGGCCGATTGGTGCTAATAATGTCAACGCCACTCCCAATCTCCGGACATAAAACTAGCGTTACAGTGACCGACAATTAGTCCCTCCAAGCTGCATATGTAGTGTTCAGAGGGCGGAATGGACCGGTCTAGAACGACAGCCCCTCTGAAAGCTAGGTAACTATAAAAAAACGAGTTATTAATCGATGATGCGATGATTTGATTTGTTAGTATCTCATATTAAATGGTTAGCTACCACTCCTAAAGGGGCTATCCAATCTTTGAAGACGGGTGTGGTCTGTTACCTCCTACCAAATCCCAGCCAGATGCATTACAACACTGGTGTGAGGAACTTTATGGCTAGCGTAAGATGACAACATAACCTAGGCCCGGATGTCGACTAAAAAGATCACCGATTCTTTGCCCTTTATATAAACAGTAGCTTGGAATGAATCATGAGCTGTGAAAGCGCTCCTTCCAGCAGACCTCATCCTTGATATACCCGACATAGCGCAATGCTTCACTCTCACACGAAGCCCCTGTTTCAAATACATCCCCCATTAGATGCAGCGGAGTACCGAGATATTCTTATGGGCAGTGTCGTCAAATATCCAGATATGCCCACAGAGACATACGTGTCCTACAAAATCGAAAAATTGCCAAAGAACATCATATTAAAACTGAACCCTCCCACTCAGGTCCGGAACATCCAGTTTTGGACGCATAGAACCAAAGAGACTAAGGTTCCATCCTCGGTCAACGAAGTCCTTGAGAGGTTCCACGAGAGTTCGAATGCAACAATGGCAACTGCAGCGCTGCTATGGCATATGGATTTACCAGGCGAGAAGTTCAAGGAGCTGCTAAAAAACACAGCCTATTTGGAGCAGCTGTTCGACCTGCTGAGGAATAGTAAGAATCATGAAGGGTATTTCATTACGGATATCGTCACGCTGGTAAACTATGAGGTTGCCATAGAGTCTCGAAACTCGCAAACCAATAGTGTAACAGAGCAGTTGGGGGTAGAGGTTGGTGCTAGCATTCAGCATCGAGTTTCCAGTCAGTACTGGTACCCTGGATGCTATGAGGGGGAAATGATTGTATTTCTTGGATATCATCGCGTAAAGCTCAAGAAGATGGACGGCGCTATGGCAACGCTTGGGAGGTTGTTTCTAGGTCAAAATCATGGTCTCAAATTGCGGTATGGGTTCGAATTCTGGCCACAAACAATTGAGGGTCCTATCGAGAGAGGTATGGAAATATCCTTGGGCGATACAAGCGGGAGAAACAAAATTGTCAAGGAACAACGGGTGCCACTACCAGATGGTCACGCCGAAATTGTCAGGGAGCTGGGGTTTGATGTTGAGATTGTCGGATGTGTTATCGGGAAGAATTAGAATCTGTCACATTTCTAGATCTGTCTAGCTACAAGAGCATAGAAAACAGCCTTCGGCTAGGGAATGTAATAGTTACGGATCCGCAGCTTTAAGGAAAGTCAATTGCTGCGAACTCGAGCTAAAGCTATCCATATCTCCACATCCCTATTACATTTCGTTTTTAAGGTAAAAAAAAAGCCTTGCTGCCTCCTCATTCTCTACTATCCTTGTTACATGTCCTTTCACCTAAAAGGCCTCCTTAGTAGTAGAAGCCCTAACTGCATTGTCAAGTCAAAAGGTTAAAATCTTACAGCTGCCCCTCTTATTGGCTGCTTTCCATGTCCAACGTTTCTTTTTCCTCAATTTAAAAGTCTGCACCTGTAACACCACTCGATGCATTCCGCATGCCGAGTAGTCAATTTGCCTGGCAAGATAATTTGAGCGCGCTAAAACGCGTAAAAGGCGAGTTTGCAGAATTTATTGTCTGCACATCTGTAACTCATAGCTTTATCACTATCATTTCTATCATTGTTGTTGAAACGACCTTGGCGGACGAGGAAGAAACCACACCCAATGGAAAATGAAGACGCAAAGGCAGAATGTGGACGGCGTATGGGCTTGTACCATTTGTTTACCAATTCGCCCACGCCAATTGTTACTGTAGCAGATTAAACATTCACTTGATGCCCGATTGAGGGCTTGTGATTAAATTTTAATCGGCACGATGCGATAAACCAAACCGGCAACGCGATCAGTCTCCCAGGGCTGTGCAGCACGATAAGGTAATGGGAGAATTGGACCCCATTGATCCCCAATTCATTCATCTTATTAGGATAGTCATTTTCCTGCCCGTTCCTTGCCAAACCGACGTACCTTGATGCTTTCATACCATCATATCTCCTATCAACTCAAACAATCTAGTATGTCCTTATTCTATGTACCTGGAAACTTCAAAGACTCGATTCAAAAATACCCTCCCTTCAAACAATCATATATCCCTTAAATCCTGCCCTTAGCCTTATGGCCCTCAGTAAAATCGCCTACGCTACTATATATACCCTCAGTATTACCTATAATACTACAAACTTCTTTACCTCATTCGATTTCTTTAACGAGGAGGACCCAGCCAATAGCTTCGTTGAGTATGTTGACTTTGAGACTGCTGTTAGCGAAGGTCTCCCTGGTGACCGTAATGGCGCCATCTATATGGGTGTTGATACCACTACAGTCAGCCATGCGAGTGGCCGCAAATCAGTCCGTGTAACTTCTTAAACGTCTTTCACCCACGGCCTCTTTATTGCCGATATCATCTATATGCCCGGTAGCATCTGTGGACTCTGGCCTGCTATGTGGCTCTTCGGACCCAACTGGCCCGTCTCTAGAGAGATTCATATTATTGAGGGTGTTAATACTCAAGTTCACAATACTATCACTCTTCACACCGGTTTCGGCTGCTATATTACAAACGAAGGGACTCTGGAAAGTACCACTTTATTAGAGTCTAACTGTAACGCTAATAATACTCACACCGGCTGCAGCTAAAGCACTGCCAATTATCAGAATTATAGTAATAGCTTCAATGCTAATGGTGGCGGCGTATATGCTATAGAGTGGACCTCAGATTATATTTCTATCTGGTTTTTCGCCCGCAATCAGATCCCTGACAACATCAAGACCGAATTCCTTGACCCGTCTGCGTGGGGCTTGCCTACTGCGCGCTTCATCGGCGGTTCTGGCTGTAACACAGATACCTATTTTATGAGCAACAGCCTAGTTTTCGACACCACCTTCTGTAGAGACCAATGTGGCGACACGGCATCCATTCCTTCCTGGAGCTCCTTCGACATAGACTGCCAGCATCCCTAGAGCATATACTGACGTTTCTATGCCTTGCATATAGTATGACGGCGTTATTATATGAAACCGTGCCAGCTTTTGAGGATACCTGGATTGAGTGCCTAGGAGATCTTGGCCGTTACAGGATGGTGATTGAGGATGATGACATTAAGGACCGAGAAGTGTGGATAGGAGTGAGTCGGCACTGGTATAGCAAGGCATCAGACAAGTCTCCGACCACAGGACGCCTCTATCACCACTTGGCTATCTTGGCTCGACCGAATGCCTTGCAACAGCTATACTACTACGCCAAATCGCTGTGTGTGCTGATCCCGTTCCTCAGCACAAAGGAAAGTATTATGACCCTGTTTGACCCTGTACTGGGCTCTAATACAACGCGCCTCGCCCCAATTGATGCAGCCTTTATGCAGGTACATGGGATTTTCTTCTCGGGCAAGTCAGAGGATAAGCTAGAAGATTCGATTGAAGAATTCTTAAGTCTCCTCAACAATCACATCAGTCGAACAACAAGGCGATGGCTCGAAGCTGGGTCAGTACTATTAGTGCGTTCTGCGTTGAATTTTCATTGACCTGACTAAGCTACTTTATCGGGATCGCGATCGGGTGCTCTCTCTTTGGGTATGGAGCTGATTCTAATGTCCTCACAAGAGCAATGTCCCAGCGACTGGATGAGACCGGCACCACTAGAGATGAAAGCACTATCCCGGAAGTTCCCCCCGGTGACACCTTCAAGAAGTCACTCTCGTTTGCAGTCCGGACTTACGAGATTGTCACCACTCGCTGGGGAGATGCCAACATCCTTCCCTTTGTTCATACAACCCTTGTTTTCATCGAGCATATGACACGTTATCCGACCGCCATGTCATATCTCGAACGAGAGTATCCCTGGAAGCTCACCGCCGCCATGCTCAATTATATTCTAGCCTCAGGCGAGTATAGAACAAGAATGGACGGAAACTTCCCTGGCCTGGAGAAAGACGAACCTCCACGGTCACTCCCGAGGACTACGCCATGCGCGGTCTTACCTATGCTGAGGACTACCACCCGAAGGGATGGTTTGTCAACGAGAAGATTGACGAGGATGAGAAGTTCTTTGAACTCGCATCAATGGCCGACGAAAGAAAGGAACGCATACTTTACCTGGGGCTCAAAATCGCAACCCTAGGAAAGTGGCTAACCTTTGATACTGAGACTAAATTGTTTTATGTCGTCAGCAAGTACGACGTGGAGTTAGAGGCCATTCCCCAGTCCCAGCCACAGTCCCCGGATCCAAAGCATTCCCCTTGATGGGTGTGCTGGACTGATAAGGTGGAGTTGTTTTCGGCAGGTTTGTCTGGAGCAGGTGTTGGACTTTCTGTCACATCTATCTATAGCAACAACTACTATCTATAGCAGTTACCGCTAGGAGACGGAGCTGTCATCAGGATACGAGGAATTATTTGCTTTTACCTATTCGGCTGTTTTAGCTATGATGGTATCCACGGCGCCGCTGAGCCGTCGCTGATCCCACATCGGGGCCCCCGCGCTGGCCACCCGGATGACCGTGGATATTCGCGAATATCCATACTCCCTCGCTGATCGGCCCCTATAACTTCGGGGAGCTCCAGAGGCCTCCAGCGCCCTCCAGAGCTTCCGGGGCACCTGGGGTGCCCCGGTCCTGCTGATCTGGCGCTGGAAGGCTAGGCCGGCCTGAAGATGATTTATATATCTCTGCAGACCCCAGGCCCGTCTAGGCTGGCCTATTCTCTCTGAAGACCTCGTATGTGATGGATTGGATCAGCTGCCGCCTCTTTAATTGATATCCGACTATAACGACGAGAAAACGGGCTGGGAGGAAGAAGGCGGCGGCTGTAGCTGACTCGATAACTGTCAGGACCAGCACTGTAATGACTCCTGCGACCGGGGCTGCCGCTGGGGCCGCTGCAGCCGGCACCAGGCACTACAGTTGCGTCGGGCTTAATATGCGTAATAACGCTGAGCTACGTGCTAACGTATAGTATATCCTCTCGATGATTCAGGATGTAAGGCTGAGAAATATACTGGCTGTATATAAGCTGAAGCAGAAGAAGTTTAGGGACTTCTGTAAGTATAAGCAGTATTAGGATGTAGATACTGTTATAAAAGATAGGCTTTTCTTCTTCCTTATTGAGGAGGTTGCAGACTGGCTGCTTAGGGCTAAAAGCTATAAGGCAGCTAAGGATATTCTACAGAAGGCTATACAGTTTATCTGGCGAGTAATCTGCAGCTATATAACTGCTATTACCAACCTATATTGTGTGCAGAAAGCGCTCGGGATAAATACCCACTCTTCGCCCCTGAAGGATAATATTCAGGAGTACCTTAAGTCCCTCTAGCATTAGGATATACAGTAGAATAAAGCTAGCTATACCGATAAAGGCTGTAATACCCTCCTTAATAGGTATATAGAGCAGGAATTTAAATATATCTGCTATAAGCTCTGGGCGTATAGCAGTACTGCTGCTAAGTGCTACCTATAGACTCTTATAGATCTACTGCTCGGGCACTATATACTGATCTGGAGTGGTAACTGCTGTATAGCTAAGATCTCAGACCTCTTTACTTTTAAGTTTAAGAGGGAGGGCCCAACCTACTATATGCCCCTAATCTTTATAATAAGAGCGGGAAAGCAGAACCAATATAGCCGTCTTAAGACAGCTAGAGCCCTCCAGAATAAGAACCTAATGAGTCGGGGTTTTCCGGTCTTTTGGGGAATTAGGTCATTTGATCAGATCCTTGCCGCGACCAGGGCTAAGATTGACGGCTTCCTTCAACAGGAAATACCGTACCGGATAAGGACCAGTGGCTTGACCCATTGGGGCCATAAATCGGGAGACCTGGTACAAGGTCTATTAGCAAGCATCGTCGACCTAGCATCATCGTTCTACCATATCATTCAATTGACAGTCTTTTGGCCTGTTCTTTTGAGACCCCTCAGAGATCCATTTGATCAAATGGTATCAGCTGAGAGGCTCGTTATTTTTGCTCAATTGGGCTATTTATCAAGGACCCAATCCTGACCCCACCTACTCTTCCCGTCACAACACTATTGCGGTCATCACAGCTCTGCATCTGGGTGGGTTGTGTGTTCTTAGTGTCCTCTGTTCCCGCCCTCACTCACTAATTATCTGCATATTGGGCGGCCTTACCTTCTACCTCCTCTATCGGTGGGATATGTAACGGGCTGTGCCCGTAGGTGGCCTCGGGAACCCTCGGCCTTTTGTGGCCCACTTTTACCTTTAAGCCACCATGACGAGTATATTTATGGATGGACCTCCTCTACTCTCTTTCTCTTCTTCTTCTTTCCTTAAGTTTGGTATACTCTGTAGAGTGGCCTAGCTAGTTGCAATACACTACCTTGAGACCGTTACAGGATATAGCTGCTAACAAGCTGTTTCCAGACCTTAGCTGGAGGTCTATATAGTATAATACACAGCCGATTAGAGAGAGCAGAAGCAGGTATAACTATATAGCAGCCCTCTTATATAACTCGCAGTGAGACTGGGTCGTTAAGGCATTTATATATACCGGCATCGCCTCAAGGAAGAAGACGCATATTAGCTGGAGCTTAGGGGCCAAGACGGTCAAGCTGAAGGGGATCAGCAAGAACCAGATCCACCGGGCAGGCCGCTGGAACTAGAAGCAAATAATCGGCTGCTACCTGAACTTCCTGCCTCGCAAGTTTATATGCACTATAGCCGGGCATCTGCTACAGAAGGGGTGCTTTAAGATATATTATACTGCTATTATACCACCAGAGACCCTTCTCTCTCTAATCTGGCCAGACCTCAACTATTAGAAGAGCCAGTTCAGCCCTACCCCCGATCAGATTAACAACCTTACGGTCATAGGGCTTATAAGCCTGCTCTTATACCTCTATAAGGTTATCCTGCAAGACTCAGTCTTCCTGATCAAGCAGTTCCCAGATAGCCCGATTTAAAACCACCCGGTCTTTCAGCATAAGGCCTACTTGCAGTTCGCACAAGAGGTATCAGCCCTTATGCAAGAAGAGGGCGAGAGGCCAAGCCAGCTAGCACTGCTAGCCCAGGCTGTCCCAGCTCTTACAGACTACCTCCAGTCCGTCGATACCCACAACAACACAAGAATCACCAGCCTATAGGCCGACCTTAGGGCGGATCTAAGAGCAGACCTACAAGCCGAGCTTCAGGGCGTTAGGGAGCAGGCCTTATAGCTCCAGTCGCTCTTCTCAACTAGCCTTACCTTCCAGCTTAAGATAGCCGCTACCTCTAGTCTCCTGCAGCTACAACCAGCACCAGTACTGCCGCCAGTACCAGCACTTACCGCCGCCGCCGCCGCCACTGCTGCTGCTAAAGAGGCCCAGAGCCAGTATATAACAGCTTACTTAAGCAATAGCAGTAACAGGGGGGCTCATACAGGCACAGCTAGCTGTGCCAATAAGACCACGTGACTTTTTGCACAGCTAGCTGTGCAAATAAGATCTGTTATGTAAGCCCGATACGTGTGTGAGTAAGAGATATCCCTCTACTATTCAATCTACTGTGAACGGCCTCTAGTAACTGTATTCCAGCTATCTAGTCCAGGATGCTATTTACATCAAAGATAAAGAAGAAAGAAAGAAATTCCTAAGTGCCCCTGAGCTGTGGAACGATTTCTCGTGCCTGGCGCGCACGAGCCTAGTACGTCTTGCGGCACAGCCGCAAGGATATGGGCCCTGGCCCATGACATCTACGGAAACAGCATCAATTTGTACAATTGAAGAGATACAGTGATTTACTATATACACAGCTCTTCAATATGTGATATATCATCTATTGGCAGCGTACCAGTCTGCCTAGGGCCGTAAAGAACGTACAATACCTACACTCGCATCATCTGAACACCACAGGTCCATAGCTATCAAGTGAATCACTTCAACGCGTGCAATATATAAAGCAGGGCTCTTTCCCTTGAAAGAAGCTCTCTATTCCTTCATCAAACAGTATCGCAAAGATGTACAACTGCAACCAAAGTCAGCGTCAGAACCCTCAAGACTTTCCAATCTTTGTAGACAATACATCAACACTAGCAGGGGCAGTTTATCTTACAACTGCGAATATACGGGCTACTTTACATCCCATTACTAGCAACCAGCAACGAGAGCGGCGCCCCAATGATCCTTATCCAGCAACCGATCCTCTGCATATGCTCTTGGTGGGTTCAACATACAAGGCTCGAACCCACTACACTGTAAATCCACGTGGACCACATATAAGTGGCCCATCTCTATTACATCCACTTGTCGGCGCTCAGATTACATAATAATCCATTACACTTGGACCTGAAAGTGGATATAATGGAGTGGATTTAGGTGGATTTAGGTACAGTGGGATATTCCCTGGCCCTGTACGGTTCATAGTACTTATTTTTGTATATAATTGCCTATTAAATCGAGGTACCTAGACCCAAGTTAGCCGAGGTCGATCACTCCTACAGTTAATCTTATAATATTAGACGAGAAAATACCCCTATTGAGCGCGTTTTCTACAGATTTCCTGCTTTGTTTTTGCCCCAAAAATATTTTTAAACAATGTCAGCCAACCAGCCAGGCCAACCAGGCCAACAGCAGCAGCTCGAAGACCGTCTTTTTCGCCATTTCAGAGGCTGGAATTGGTAAGAACGCGCTCGTGATACTAACTCTTGGCTGTGGGACTTTGGCTATAATATTCAACGTCATGGCTTACGCGAATGGGCTTGCAAGGACTGTATCCTCGGAAATCGTCCCATTATCGCGAGTTTTACCTCTTCAGGTCTCCAGAACGCGGCAAATCATCTATGGCGTGAGCACAAAACACCAGCACCAGAGGGAGAGAAAAAGAGTACAGCACAGCTGAAATCCGAAGGCGCACTGAAATCGAACCAGCCGACTATTGCCTCTGTTTTGAAACTGGACGTCAATAAGCCTACGGAACAGAATATCGCGAATAGCTTCTTCTCACGCTTTGATAAGCAACACTTTCAGCGTATGCTAGTCGAGTTAATTGTCAGCAGTAACCAGTCCTTTTCCTTCGCCGAGAACCCCATCCTCTGAGAAATCTTCGACTATTTGAATCCCTCCGTTTCGATCTAGCGCGCCAACTTGAGTGCTAGGACTGTCTGATATAAGGTCATTCAAGAGTATAACCGCCACAAGCAGAAGGTTATCGAGGTGCTGAGGAACTCCCCTGGAGCGATTCATATCTCATTTGATGGCTGGACGTCTCGAAATAAGCTTGCCCTCTACGGCATTGCTTGTTTTTTCAGAGATAAGAAGAATCGGCCATGCAAAATCATGATTGGAGTTCCAGAGGCTTATCGTCACTTCGGCTCAACGATCGGTGGGGAGGTTCTCGACGTCCTACACATTCTTGGCGTGGGTCCAGAGAAGATTGGCTATTTCACGCTCGACAATGCTGAAAACAACGATACTGCTATGGAGGTTATTGGTGCTGAACTTGGGTTCGATGGCCGACTACGCCGAGGACGCTGTATTGGCCACACAATTAACTTGTCAGCCAAGGCGCTCTTATTCGGCAAAAACGTCGACGCGTTCGAGCAGCAATTATCAGGCGCAGTAGCGTTATCTGATACTGGATACGCTCGATGGCGCAAAAGAGGACCAGTTGGCAAGTTACACAATATCGTAGTTGATGTGCGTATTAGCCTCCGGCTGATTTACTTGTTCAAGGAGGTCCAGAGGGTAAGCGGTTTAACTAAATCCTATTCGTCTCATAATAACTCGGTATATCTAACAGGACGAAATTAATCGCGCCACCACCCTTAAACTCCGATCGAAGAAACCACTCAAGCTAATTATCGACAACGACACGCGTTGGCTGTCACAACTCTACATGATCCGCAGGGCTCTACGGTTGAAAACCTCTATCGAACTCCTACTGATCAGGTATAAGGCGTAATGGGAGGACGAAAATCGGTCTAAAAAGACTGGCTAAGTGATACAAGCCAAGTTGGCGAAAAAACCATGCATCCTCCGAGACGAGAATCAGCTAACGGACAAAGACTGAGAGGTTCTTTACCATTTGGAGGCTATTCTGACTGTATTTGAGACTATAGTAAAGACGCTTGAGGGTGATAGATATATCTGAAGGTATAAGTAAGGCTGGACTGGCTCCTATGGCAATATCTGGGATATGGTGCTTGGCTATAAGTTGCTGCTTAATACACTGGAAGAATATAAGCAGCTTACTGCTGACTTTCCTGATCCAGAGCACTTCCGCATTGGAATCAACCTTACTTGGGATAAGCTGGATGAATATTATCAGCGGCTGGACGAGACGCCTATCTACTATACAGCTATAGCGCTCTATCCAGCTTATCGTTGGGACTGGTTTGATAAAACGTGGGCTTATAAGCCTAGCTGGATTGAAAAGGCAAAAGAGATAGTTGCCGATATCTGGCTGTCCGATTACGCTCATCTCGAGGTTAGAACTAGCAGCAGCAGAGGCGACGACAAGCCACCGGCAAAAAGACCTCGGTTTTTCAATCCCTTCGAGAAGAACAGTCGTCTGCCAAGCTCAATACCAGCCTACGCAGCAGCTATTGTTGGTGACGAGTACCAAGCGTGGCAGACGGATCGTGAGGCCAGCGACGGCGACGTTCGTAATCCAATTGGTTACTGGATAACTAAGCAAAGCAGATATCCTCGGTTATCCAGGATAGCCTTAGACTTCCTAACGATCCAGCCGATATCAGCCGAGTGTGAGAGGTTATTTTCAGCCGCTGGCAAGATGGTCTCGGGGTTGCATACGAACCTAGATGCTGAGATTATCGCCATTTGTCAAGTTTTACGCTCTTGGTACCGTGCTGGCCTTATCAAGGACCTGGATCCATTGCTTAAGTCACACCTTGAAAGCAAGCTGGATGCCGGCTGCGTGACTCTAAGCGAGGACGAGCTGGCGCTTGCTGAGTCAAAATGGCTATTGGAGGGCGAGAACAGCGCCAGCGAGGTTGACGATTTATCACAGCAGCAACAGGCTGAAGAGTTAGTGTCAACGTCTGAAAGTGAGGCTGAATAGGCACCGACGAGGTTGTGAAGAGCCTCAAAGATCCACTATAAATCCACTTATAAATCCACGTGTGTACATCCATTCCACTCCGGTCGAATATGTGCTACATCCACTACGTAATTGCTAAAAAAAACCGTACATCCACTCTACTTGGCCCCAAAGTGGAGTGGATGTAGTGGTTCCGACCCTTGTCAACATACCTTGCCAAATGATCCAACCACCTCCAATGCTCTCTATGTCCAGAATCCTCAAGCCCTTGTGAGAGCCCACAACACTTAGTATCTTCCTCAAGGGGATCCTGTTACTGTGATCTCACGCCCATGGGGATATCAGGTTGAGGGAGAGTGGCATATTGCGTATTGGGATCAACGACTTCAGCAACGGCCACAGCGCGCCAATCCTGATATCAATCCCTATTGGAGTACATTCAACCTTCAGGCTATGGATCAGGTATATCGGAATCAGCAATTTACGGTCCCAGACACGACTTGGCCTTCACCGGCTGTAGGGATGACTACTTATATGCTAACAATCGTAGCTTTAGAGAATGCAGGAGTTCACATCGCGAATGTTGATCGAAATAGCTATATTCAGTGGTATTGGCAGGGAAGGCAATGATCTCTTTAGCTTTGGTAGCTCTCTCGCTCATTCAATTGACGGCTACTAAGCCCACTTAACCCAATACTGCAACTCAGTCACAACTCTATCAAATCAAGCCATTGGGTCATTATAGATATACTCGGAAATTCGCCTTTTCTTCCTCTTTCTAGTGATATATACTTTGTTAGTGGAAGAGGTCTTTAGTGTAGACCACACCCGTCCGCAGGGTAGGAGCTGGAGAGGGGCAGATGGCAAGAGGAAGCAAGCAAGTAGCTGTCTCCTGGGGGTTTGAGATACAGAAAACAATTAATATACTGCTGTCTGATGTCTCTAGAGAGAAAGAGAAAAGAAATATCGAGAAGAGCTGCTGCGGCAGCTATAGGGTAATAAGTGTCAAGCGACAAAAGGTGTCATACAAATTAAAGAAGGGAAAATGCGTGTCTTTTCATTTGTCAGGCAGACTGATCGCCTTAAATAGGGCCGTCCTAGGCTATCAGCTAGCCTCTACTGTATTAAAACACTAGGTGGACCGTTGACCCCATCACAATACCAATCACATTTTCCGTCAATCTTGCAAATGTTGGTGGGGGGGAGGGGTTTTCCCACCTCCATACCATTCCTCCTGTAATTCACGATCTCTTTCAGCAGCATCCCAGACATGCCGCATCCCTCGCCGCTGTACGAAGGGCTGCTCTTCTCTCTCTCTCCCTACATTCTGTTCAACCCGTTCATTCTCGGCTTTATCCCAATCAAGATAACTCATCATCTCCTCCTTAGTCCACTCTCTAATGCCGTTTTTCTCCCTGCAATGCCTCCCCATTTGCTTGTAGTCAAGGCACCAGTCATACTCTGTTTTAGAGTAACGGGTAGGCAGCCCTATAGCCTTCCGGTATTGTTGATTGGTCTTGATGGCCCCCCGAGGCAATGTAGCATACCAGGCCTCTCGTGCTTCTTTGTATCGTTGGAAGATAGCAAGGGGGTCATCAACTCGTAATGCAGGCACTGCTCTTGCATTTGCTGTAGTAACAGTTGCTGGTCTGGCTGCTGGAGGAGATAGTACACGAGTTGCTGTACGTGTTGTTGTATGTGTTGTTGTAATGGCTACAATCTCGGATATTACAGAGGATCCTGATAGGGATGATGGGGATAATGAGCGGGTTACAGAGCGAGTAGATGTGTGTGTTGTTGTATGCGTTGTTATAGAGGTTTGTGCAGAAGCCTGCAATAGATGTTCATAACGTAAGGGGCATGCTTTAGACCTCATGTTGTGGCCTTGTTGATGACATCTCGAACACTTTGGCGGTGCCTTTGGTTGTACTGCTTTCTCAACAGCTTCAAATGCACAAGGCTCACGCTGTGTGCTTCTTGGTGGCAGCGTTGAACTAGCTGCTAGACGGTCGAACTGCTTGCGAGGCTCAATGAGAAGCTGGGCGCTTCCTGAGCGTTGGAGATACCAATGTGAATGGAAATGATGTAGTAGAAGGGGCTGATACTCGTCCAGTAAAGGCTTCAGGCTATGAGCACAAGGCAGACCAAGAGTCTTAGTGAAAACTCCTGTACACGCAGGATGTTCTCTTGATAGTCGTTGCCGTTGAGCCTCAACCTTCCGCAGAGCTTCATGTGATATCCAACCACAGATGTTGCTATACAATGCCCCAGATAGCTGAAGAGGTATGCCGATATGCTGCCTGGCTTGGTTTGCCTTGAGCTCGGCAAGCTGATTTACCAGAACAAGCTTGATGATCCTCCAGGCCTCGAAGAGGTCAACTTGCGATGTTTTCAGGTGACCTTTGATAAGATTGTGAATGCCTTCGCCCCGTGATGTCACATATTGCTCGAAGTGAAGGTATTGGTTAACCCACGCCTTCACAAACCTCTCTTTGTAGAGATCTAGCCAGGTCTCCATGATATAGCCCACCTCGTTGATATGGCCAGGGATGTAACGGTCCTTGAACTTCTCAAGCCTCTCGTTGTAGATATCCTCAGTCGGTGAGGCTACAATCTCATGCCAAGAGTCGTAGAATTCCTTCCACTCTTTCTGCCCTTGAGAATCGTTTTTATCCCGAGTAAATACGGGCATACAATAGGTCAGGACTGCTTTGTTGATATGCCATAAGCATAGCATCGGGGTTGACTGAGGGAAGCAAGAGGGAGAGGAAACAGCATTCATACAAGCAAGACAGCGATCTGTAAGTATTACAGAGGGAAGGGCTGCTCCATGAAGCTCATATATATACCGTAAACGCTCAAGAGCCCAGATGAAGTCATGCTCTTCCTCGCCGCTAAGGAATGCAAATGCAATACAGAAGGATCGTTGATAAGCATCAATACCAACTATATCGAGAAGAGGCATCTTGTACTTATTGGTCTTGTATGTGCAGTCCAATATAAGTACTTCAGGGTATAGTTTAAGGTATGCCAGTGATGTAGGATGTGCAAATAATACTGCTGTAACTCTGCTACTCTCGTTAAGGCGTATTTAACTCCAGAAGCCCTTACTCTTAAGCTGATCATTAAGGGCATACATATTGCTTTGACCTCCGGCAAGGTCTCGCTTGCCCTGTGCAATGCAATTATAGATATCTTGCTGTGTAGTAATTATATCCGAGTTTATATGTAGGTATAACTTAATCTCCTTTAGCGCAATACCGGTATTAGCGAGTTGTTGGACTGTTAATCTATCTGAGGATGATAGCTGACGATATATTGGATGTGCCAGTTGACTGAGGCTTGGTTCGTGATTGTGTTGACTAAAGCCAGCCTGAGGACGATACCTTACACTCCATGTAGTCTTACATAGGCTTTCTATTGCTATCACAGAGAAGAGGCATCCCATACAACGTAATATAGTTTGCTGTTGCTGTTTCTTTGGGCCAGGAGGGCGCCCTCCTCGGTTACAGCCGAAGATAACTCCAGTTCTTCTACTAGAGGTCTTCCAAGACTTTTGGACTACAAAGGCATAGCCTCGTGGCGCTGCCCAAGCATTGATTGCTGCATGTAGTTCCTCCAGCGAGTTGTAGTCGCGTTCAGGAAGAAGGGCATCATCAGGGAAGCGACGGGGGCCCTCAATTGGGTTCATTGTAGCAGAAGAAAGGCGCGGCAAGTTGAATTGATGCTGTAGAAGCAGTTGATCGTTGAATTGATGCTGAAGAAGCCGTTGACTGTTGAATTGAAGGGCCAATTTGCGGTATATTACCCCTTTTCGGGCTTACATAACAGATCTTATTTGCACAGCTAGCTGTGCAAAAAGTCACGTGGTCTTATTGGCACAGCTAGCTGTGCCTGTATGAGCCCCCGGGTCCCGTGAAATTTTATACGCACGGGTACCCGTGCGCCTATTAGGCCCCCATTGACCCCGCAGAGCCTCAACGGCCTCGGCTCTCAGATGGACAGCTCCCTTTCCTCTCTTCCCTTAGCGTTCGCCTTTGTCGAGCCTTTCCCTACAAGTCGGACACATTTCATCTTGAACGGACTTCGAACTCGACCCCATACCATATGGTGGGTTCCATTGAACCGCTTCGTCGCAAAATCCTTTCTCGTCCTTTGCTCGATCGCAGCTAACCTTAGTTCTTGTAGCTTCATCCATCTTAGCGATTATTATTGGCCATCTCTTCTTCTTTTCCGTGATATGCGGACCATCGCTGAAATAACAGTCTCTATAGAGAACTGGGCTCATCGAATAAACGCACATTGCGAGGTCTGGAAGCTTTAACATTAACATGCTACGTGAAGAAGGAAAATAAGAGCCTACTTTGTGATAAAGTGGATTTTCAGTGACCTCCCTCCCCATAAATGTTTTCCTTTTGGAATAGGAAAGAAAGTCGCAGAATTCTTGGTTTATATAGGGTTTCAAGTAGCAGGCTATTCCCTCCTTTCGTGGAGAGCTGCATTGCATATTTAGCTGCTATATCTTGCGCGTGAGCCCGATGCCTGCTATGAAACCGGGCGAGTAGGGCGTGTCAACATATGCCTGACTGGGCGGTGGTAAGTCGTCCAACCAATGATGCCTCGGGCCGTTCCCCGCTCTTAACTACAAGGCAGTGAGGGGATTCAGTGACGAGGACCGTGGCAGGATAAGCTGGGCAAAGTGGTGAATCACCGTTCCAGACAAATGAGAAACCGCCCGAAGAAGATCTAGCCGGACTATCTTTGCCTGAGTACGATGTCTCCGGTGGATATCAGGCATGGTTAGCGGAAGGTTTGAAAGAATGGTTGAGTTTCGGGGGGGAAGGAGTTGTGTTTGAGTCAAACCCAGATGCGACCGAGGCGGAGGTTGAGCATATAATTGTGTCGAGCGAGGGGGGCCGGGGCAAGAAGAGGGTCCGATTGAGCTAGAGGGGTTTATTTTCTCAAAATTCGAACTCTCGGGTACCTAGTTTCGAGCACTCTTGAGTATTACAACATGAATTTCTGCTATCTTTCCCTCACCACCTTCACTCATCAGTGTTTAAAAGTGAGGTAGGACTCTCCACAAACTACGTCACTAAGCCAAGCCAAGCCGCCATTTGCAGGATACACGAGTAGTGCTTAGGTGGTATACGACCATCTTGATACTGAGGGCCCGACCACAATCGCTTACTAGTATTCAGTTTAGGGTACAAACGATTTGTGTGTACTAATGATTTGACAGCACTAACGATTTGACAGTACTAAAGATTTGACAGTACTAACGATTTGGCTCCTCGCTCTTTGAAGAGTCTAAACGAGATCACATAGTTGATATTCGCGCGCTCGAACATGTCTCACCTCGGTATCAATGTCAAAGGAGATGCTCTTCGGCTCACAGAAGTTGGGAACATGAGCAGGATATACACGTTGTAAATTCGCAGACCCCCACTAACTAGTCGGGCACATTGGAATCCTGTATCTCCGTGCTAACTCTTCTCATCCAATCCCTGGCACACCACATCTAAGTCAATATACAAGAAATTCCACCAAAAGAACGGAATCACAATCGACCCCAATCATCTACCTCTCCTTCTCCCATAGGAACCCCCTAGCTACCCCTCAATAAAATTCGTCAAAATCGCATTAGTCTCATCCGGCGCCTGCAACTGCACCCAATGATCAGTTTCCACATTGATCACGGAAAGGTCCGGAATGTATCGCCTCATTGTCCCCGGGAAATCGGCAGATACGGAGATGAAATTCCTGCTGCCTATGAAGAGCGTAGGCTGGGTGAGGTTGTGTTGAGCGGTTGGAATTTCTGCGGGTCAGAGTTAATGATTGAATGATTTGGGTGGTGGCATGAGGGGAAGAGGTAGTGATGGGAGAAATGGGAAGAAGAAAGAGGCAACGGAAAGGGGTAGAAAGAGAGGTGGAGTAGCATAGTGAAGTGAAATAGTCTTACGTGCGTCGTCCGCCGCGTTTATATCGTAGAAAGGGGCCTTATACCAGTTGAGTGCCGGCCCGTAACCGCCGTTCTCAGGAGAGTACAGTTCGCGGTCATGCTCTAAGTCCTATACGAAGTGAGTAATTTGCAGTGGGTACGTTTTTCGCCCTGTGCAGGGCTTTTTACCTTTGCTGTAATCCACGGCTTCGGCGGCTCAATCCTGCCCTCTTCCAACCATATTCTTGTTCCCCCCTCGGCGCCCATATATATCTTCAACTCCGCCGTATTGTTGGATTGGAAGAGGGAACGCACGGAATCGTGCTATCATTTCAGTCAACATCCATTACCCTTCAGCCCAATTTGCTCGAACTCAAATCGTGCCAACCATAGCCAAAAGAGCAAAACTTACGTTGTAATCCATCAGCTGCGTCGCATCCTCATCCTCTACGAAGAACAAGAAATAACCAAACGAGGTAAAGCCCTTTTCTGCTTGCGAAGCTGCGTTAGCTGCTCGTATAGTCGCCTCTGTGAAGTCATTGCCGGGTGCGAAATAGCCGACATCTATGAAGACGAGCTTGGTGGAGAGGTCCGGGTAGTTAGTCGCGACGCGAGAAAGCAGGTAGGAACCCCTAACATTCAAATTTAGATCTCTTGACTCTTCTCTGTCCTGCGGGATTGAGACATACCAGTCATGCGCGACTCCAATTACCGTTTCGACCTTTTCGTGTACCAGGATATCGTGTACATCCTGAGCCATGCCCTTTCCAGTGTATGCATTCATATCAAGCGGTTTAGACGTTCCCCCGTAGCCGAGCAAGTCAGGGGCAACGATGCCGTAGCCTTTTTGATGGAAGTAGGGGATTTGATGGCGCCAATCATAGCTAGAAGAGGGAAACCCGTGCAGGAAAAGAATGTACGGTTTGGTTACGTCGGTGGGACGGAGGTGGATGTAGTTGTAGGTAAAGTTGCGGGACGTGGTGAGCTGCTTGTATTTAAACTCCTTGGGTGCTCGAGGGCTTGCTATTGTTAGTCCGACTAACAAGGTGGTGATGAGACCACGCAGCATCATGGTTCGAAATCCGGATGGACGGTGAGGAGCTTCGTTAGCTTGAAAGAATGGTATCGAGACAAACTTCTCTGTGAAGTTTGCTTGATGCTGCTTAGGTTGAGATGTGCGGCTCTCGCGTTCTTATAGTAGGCCGTTCGGAACATCGCGATAGCCTTAGACCCACTTGCCAAAGGAAGTACGGAGGTAGTGATTCTGCGGTCCTCAAAGGCTAATCGCCAGAAACCGCTGTCTTTTCGGAACGTTCGGAGTGTATCGTTCGGACGATCGATAACAAATCAATACTATACGGAGGTGCCAGGGCTAAAATTATGGCTCACCGCTTTGGTGGCAGAACAATCTGCCCAAAGCGGTGAGACATAATTTAGCCCTGGCACCTAGTATTTCTAATCAATAATTTCAGACTTTGATTTCTAATACTACTTTGTACGGAAGCACTATCCTCCCCCGGGTCAAACATTAAACTTTTCTATTCGATCCAGACTTGGGCGTGGGTATACCCGTACCAATTCTAGGGGGGGTCAACTGGTTACCCAGCGGATAGCTGGATTTCGGTTGGGTATTGGGATTTGGGATAATCCACGGAAAACGTTTTTCCGGCGCCGAGAGCCAATCAAATCGCTAGAAGCCCCATTTAACCTTGAAAACTTAAATTTTCTGAATGCCCTCCTGAACTTAGGTGTGGTAAACAGAGGTGGTATTCCGAATTAGGGGGCAGGATTATTATACTATGTCCCAAATTTGGTTAGCAGTTTGGCTAGGACGTGTCACGGCACTAGGACGTCGTTAAGGTGTGTCACATGCGTTAGCACGTAACTGTTGATATTTACCCCTGAATCGCAAGGAGTCCCTGATCTTGTCCCCTTTTGCTCCTCGCGTTATGTTTTGTATCTAGATCTGACCCTACGGTTCATCTCAATCTATCTACAGATTATTACCTTTGAACTTCTGTTCCCCAGGTCTTTAATACTTGGGTTGGAGATGCATCATCCGCGCCTGTAGACATTATTTTGTCTATATTTCTCGTGTTATAGCCCTGTTTCCCACTATCTCCGTGTCTCTTAGTCCCAGAACGCCCGCATCCCCTGCCCGCTCCTGCATAGCTGTTATATTCGTCGGAAACTTAAACTGAGAAAGTATCATACCTGACAAGTTTTTGCCTTTCGTCATAGCGTCAGAGTTGGACCTAGTTGCGGACTTTGTAAGCTGGCTGACAGTTTTCGCCTTTTTAAGCTTAGCCTTCACATGAGGCCTAGCGGCGACGGCGGAAATTCCCGGTCCTGATGTTACTCGGATTGATTGCATGAAGCACTCGGTCGTTTTATTCGGCCGTCGCCGAGGAAGACGTACCGTGGACTTGATGGTACACGGTGTCGGTGCAAATCGACCGGTATGGTGACCTCTGGCTGTACCGACCCGCTGGCCGGCCCGATTGGGCCGGCTTTTTCGATGTTGCTTTAATGACTAAAGAGAAATCCAAGGGGTTCTTTTGTGGGGCTCTAGATTTACGAAGTAACGTCTATCCCCCCGAACTTGCTTTTTGCTATTTTCTCGGCCTTGTCTCTTGTCACGTCCGGGAGACTGCAGTACAGGAACCGCTAAGATCGCGCACACTTTTATGATCATGAAGCATACGAGAATGATAGTTCCTGCTGATGTTAGGAAACTCACGCTTGGGAAACAATGGGAGTGGAGGGATATCAAATGGCAGGACTAGCAAAGTCTTCCTGTGGGACTCGTCGTTTGTAATGGTCTTTTGGATAAACGTTAACCCCTTGATTTATAAGCTCTGCTGTGGGGAAATTACTAATCGGCCCAATGGCCGGTAGCTCGTCTACTAGGATAAATAGCAGAATACCATCCCCTTGGACGGAATATGTTTTGAGTCAGGCTACTTCATTCCTACACTGGTTTGTCTGCGTTGTACCAATTCCAACTATGGCTCCTACCATCCTTGTCGCCGGCGCCACTGGCAATACCGGACGAGGCGTTGTTGAAACCTTGTCAGAACTTCTGAGAACCACCACCAACTTTTCCGGACACAGAATCCTTGCTCTTACACGTTCCTCGCACGGAGCTACAGCACAACAGCTCGCCGAATTGCCCAACGTCGAAGTAGTAGAAAAGAATTGGGCTGAGATCACCCCGGACTGGCTCCGTCACAACAATGTTGTGAGAGCTTTCATTGCTTCACATGTGCACCCGAATCAATTCGCCGAAGAATCGACATTTCACCTGGCTGCTCTCACCGCAGGCGTTCAGTATGTCGTACGAATCTCAACAACCGCTGCGAATGTGCGTCCGGATTGCCCTGCCTACTATCCAAGGACGCACTGGGCAATTGAGGCCTTGCTGAGCTCGCCGGAATTTGAGCGTCTGCGATGGACTTCGCTGCAGCCCAATATCTTTTCCCAATTCTACCTTTCTCCTGCCGCCGAGTTGATCAAGAACTTCCGCAAGACCGGGAAGCAGGATACCCTAAGGCTTATGGCTTCAGAGGATGCGCCTGTTGACATCATCGACTCGAATGACGTCGGAGTTTTCGCAGCTCACCTCTTGACCGCGAATGATGTTATCCCGCACAACAAGGCTAAATACGTCATGAACGGACCAGAGGATATCACCGGGCGCCAAATTATTACCATGATTGAGGAGTACATCGGCACCAAAGTTGAAGATGTTCGCTTTCAGGACCTATCATTTATCGACCACCAGGCAGCCCAAACTCAGGAGTCTAAGAATCTCATTCTGTCGGTCAAGGATGCTGCGAAAACAATCTGGGAGGGGAAGTGCGGAGCTTCCACGACGAGCAAGGAGGTCCTTCAGCTAGCTGCGCCGAAACGTACGCCTGCTGAAGTTTTCAAGACAATGCTGGAGGAATAGGAAAATGCTCTTACTGAGTCCTATTTCCTATCTTAGGTAGAAACGTTATGGGGATGAGAAAATAGGCGTGAGATTGCCTAATAAAAGCAATCTCTTAAACACTCAGCCGGATCTGGTTCATATCTATCTTTGCTCCGCGGAAGCCTGCCTTTATGTTTTTGCCTGTGAAAGTCGCATGATAGGCTTCGTTAAACGCGATGAAAACTCGACCTCGGTGATGTGGTTAACTTGTGACTTGATGAAGTGCTCGATCTGGCGACTATACTCCTTCAAGAAACTAAAGTACCTAACATCAAGCGGCTGGGTTAACTGCGATGAATGCGGCGGCAAGGGTAGTGCAATAATCTTTCTGGCCTTGCAAAACTCGCCAAAGGCAGGGGAGTACTCGATGGCTCTTGTGCCCGTTGAGTACTAACAACCGATAGGCACCTCTTGCGCGCGACGCAGTGTGCTTGTCGAAGTGCTTGAGCCATTCTAAGCCTGTCTCGTTATCTCTCCACCAATTTCTGGTAGGTTTTATGGCCCAGTCTGCGGTAGGCCGGTCTCTGCGTACCAGCTGGCCAGGTGGTACTGGCCTTCAACGACGAGAAACGGAGGTATACTCCAACCCTCCCCATTGGTGCATGTGATGACCGTCGCCCATTCCAGATTGCCATCAGACCGCGTGCCCACCATGCCATGGCAGATAACACCCATCATAAAGCCGGTCTCGTCGAAATTGTATAGGTCGGCGTCCTGGATACCGTACTTTGTCCTCATATTTGCCACGTGCCGTAACCAATCCTCGATAAGCTTTGTATCCTCGCAGAGGGCCCTCTAGAAGTCGTATACGCAAGAAAAGCGCGTCTTGAGCTCTTGTCGCCGTTGGACGAACCGGTCTGCCCACTGCTTGCCGACGCGACGTGTCCGACGCTTCGTGAGGATGTAGTTCGCTATATCTTCCACGTCAGCAATCCGGGGAAGGAATCCTCGCCCGTCTTGGTCCAAAATGTATTTGACAATAATATCCTCCTCTATTGCTGTTAAAATCTGAGCCGCGGGCCGGCGATTGGGAAGTGCAGTTACGCCGTTCGTTATGCTACGCAAGGTCGATTCGGAGACGTGATATAGTCTTACAGCGATGCGACGGCTGAGTTTTCTTTAGATGTTCGGATAGCGTCAATGGCTGAAATGGTTCTTGCTTCTTGTGTTTGAGCAGACATTGTCGGTTGGGGAGCAAACGCGTGTTGAAGTTGAAGAGGTGGTGGGTCCGGGGGGAAGTGCGCAGACCTCCAGTAAAACCATAACATGATATAACCATATCAATTATATTAACTTTATGCTCTAACATGTGTAGCGTGTCGGCCTTCTTGTCTCTCTAGGGGCAACTCCTCCCGTCGTCTTCGTCGCGAGACATTCTGTATCAGCCGAAACTAGCTGTTTGCAAAAGTCTTAAACCGAAGCTTGTCCCACGATTTTCTCCACCGAAGCTTGTCCCTCGATTTGCACCATATTCTCTATATCTTTGATCCAATCCACTCTGTACTTTACATACTGCTCGATCGTTGGCCTCAACGCAGTCTCCCCAAGCTTGAAATCATCTACTGTGCCGATCCTAAGTATACTCGCCCCTGGCAAACCTGCACCTCTCCGGTACATCAATGACCCACAAGTACTGCAAAAGAAGTTGGTCATGAGGTTCCCCTTTTGCTCGATTGTTTGTGATTGGCTGAATTGCTTAAGATTTTCTTCCCCACGAACATGTTTTAAGTGAGTGTCGAGGATGACGAAACCGGAGGTAAACATCGAAGCCGTGATTTTGCGGCAGTCACTGCAGTGGCAGACAAAGGCGACAACGAAGCCTGGTTTAGATAGTGGCTGGCAACGATGAGATACGTGCGTCTTTGAGGAATTTTGACGAACTCACAAAAGAAAGTTGCACAGTACCGCAATAGTATGTCGCTGTTGCTTCTTCCTTTGTTGACCAGCCATCTTGCGCAAGGCCGGCCTGGGGGAAGAATGACACTGTCCCATCGATTACTTCATCAGCCATGCTTATAGGATGATCGGGGTGATAGGTTGAAGAGAGAGGCAATCTCCTTTGCACCTCCGTTAACAAAGTGTGAAACCTTTACTCCGATAGGTCGTGGTTTCCTGAAGGCTATGGGAATGCAATTTCACTATTTTCTCAGCTGTGAGGCCATTCTATATATTTATATACCTACTGACGGCAATGAGCAATTCGTTTCGCTCCTACTTAGGCCCTTACGGCCGCAACTCCGCAACTCCGCAACTCCACAACTCCACACCCATTCATTACCTGGTATAAACCCAAATCTTTCTCGTGTTACATAGGCAAGATAATTTATCTCGTTATCATTTAACCGGAATAATTAATTTGCCTTGAGTGTCACTTGTGGTATGCCACGCGGGCACTATTACATAAGTGACTCGAGATCGTACGAGAAGCTCTTGTCATCTTAGCATTGCATTGTTCCTACGGAGTAGATCCGTAATGGTAGCTCATTCCGTATTTCCGTAGAGTAACATTCACTCTGACCGAAATCAGCCAATACTAAGGTCTGGCCTCCCAGACCTCTCTGGGCTTCGGGTCCTGGACCTCAGCTGTGGCTTTAGGTGGTTTTCTCGCTAGACACGAAGTGCGGGCGCTTCGTCTGTTTACGCGATTGATCTGTCGCAAAACGTGCTCGACCGAGCGCAAGCCGTGACGGAAGATCCCAGCATTACGTACGAGCGGGCGGACTTGGACAGTCTGAGACTCCCGGATTCTGACGAGGGGACATACGACGTGGTGTTCAGCTCGCTTGCACTTCACTACCTCGTCCACTTGCCAGAACTAGTTAGAGAAGTGAACCGAGTGCTACAACCCGGAGGTCCTTTCGTATTCTCCATCGAGCACCCGATTTTCACTGCACCATCTCGCCCTGAGTTCATAATTGACCCAAACTCTGGGCACGAATGATAGCCGTTGGACGATTACCAGAAGGAGGGCTTGCGACTGACAGAGTGGCGAGTCGAGGGAGTACAGAAGCAGCATCGCACTGTTGTCACGTACATCAACACGTATGTGGATGAAGGATTCGAGATAAGGGGGTTCGCTAAGTGGTACCCAACTCCAAAGGAACTAGAGAAGAATTCCTAGCATCGGGTGTTGCATCGGCCTATATTTCTGCTGATTTCAGTCGTCAAGAAATAAGCGGGAGGTTACGAACTTGGTGGTACTTGAAATGATAATCTGCACTCGCAATGAAAGACTAGGCAATAAAAATGCCTCAATGGACGACTTGGATGCTGACTGATGAGTTCTAAAACACTCACTATGTATAATGCCGTACGCCAAAGATATCCAACTTACCCAGTAATTCACTACTATACAGCCACTTTCTGCAGAATTATCATGGTAGTTATGAAGATCTGTATTCGGTCGTGGTCTCCATTTGTGCTCTCTCTAATACCTGAGATAGAAACGTGATTCGGAGGTACGGTATGGAAAGGGTGTACTTGAGATGGCCTAAGCACAAGTCACTAACGCTAGTTCAGCTAAGTACCATGTAAGATATGATATAAAGCCTGTTATTGCCCGCTTTGAGGACGTATCTGGAGAGAATATTCGCCCCTCGTGGTTCTCCATTTGTTCGAGATGTCGACAAGTTCACGGCATCCCTCGACAGCCCATGACCACTTTGTCAAAAAACGAGCAGTAGCTTCCCAATTCTCTTTCAAATGCGGCTCTCCCCATAGGATAAGTCCCTTCCCATCTTGTGCAGATTGGCTGTCATCTTGCTGCCGATACTGCTGTGAACTTGGTGTTGACACCGGGCCTCTCTGACTCTGTGCAGGCAGTGGATGCAAGTATACCCGATCGCCAACAAGATCCTCTAAAAAGTGCCTGTGATTGAACAGATACTGCCGCCTGATGAGATTGTCCCTGATTTCAGGGAACGGAAGCGTGTCCATCCAGGTAGGATGTGGGCTGTTCATTTGAACCTGTGTTGGTAAAAGGTCGATTGGCATTGTTCGGTGAGTAGGTCGAAGCACCACGGTTTCGCATCCTATTGCGAGGTCGGGGAGTAGGGGCGGATCGTGAACGGCGCTGATGTAACTTGCCACGGCTCTCAGTACACTTCTGTTATGCATGAGCCCTCGGCATGCGTTGTGGGTGATGAGATGGATCAGAATGTGGTCAGCAGGTAGAGAAGGCCCGGGATCATGGACTACTTCGGGCTCTAGAGAAAGCAGTGCTCTGCTTGGTATTCTGCGGACCTTGGTTGTCTGAGGCTGGAGTGGTTGGGTGGTTCCATGGTCAAGAGCCTGTCGGTCGTTGGCAGCGGTGTCCGAAGTGAGAACAAGGGGCCGAGAAGTCTGCATTGAGAGGCCAAGACCATTATCTAATCGCCAGCGTTCAATCCGAAAAGGGTTCTTTTGAGTCTTGGTATCCGTGTCCTCTTGGTCCCTGATCCGCTGCCCTGATCATTCTATCAGCTAGGAAGAAAGCTTACAGTTACAGGCATCTGGCAATCTTACTGCGCGCTCTCTGGTTTAGTCGGTTCTGCAATTTCTTGCGCTCTCTCCGCTCCTCTATAGAGGGCTTTTGGCTAGTGGGCACCATCTTCGCAACGAGCCGATATGAGAGGAACATCAGTCCGAGTAACATCAGGACCGGGACTCGACATTTGGGAATTTCCATCATCGCCGCTAGGCCTCATGCGAAGGGCTAAGCCTAAAAAGGCGAAAACTATCAGCCAGCTTAACCAGGTCAACTCCGACGCTATGACGGAAAGGGCAAATACGGTCAGCCAGCTTACAAAGCCTGTAACCATGGTCAATTCCAGCGCTATAACGGAAAGGGCAAATACGGTCAGCCAGCTTACAAAGTCTATAACCATGTCAACTCCAGCGCTATAACGGAGAGGGCAAATACGGTCAGCCGGCTTGCAAAGCCTGTAACTATGTCAACTCCAGCGCTATGACGGAGAGGGCAAATACGGTCAGCCACGATGCTTCAAGAGTTTAAGTTCCGACGGAGACAGCACCTGTGCAGGAGCGGGCAGAGAACGCGGGGCGCTCGGGGACTAAGAGACACGGAGATAGGAGATAGGGTTATAACACTACATAGACAGAATAGTGTTTATAGGCGGAGGATATATCTCCAAACCAAGTATAAAAGACCTGGGGAACATCAGCTTCTGAGGTCCATCTCCATACTGATCTACTTGTTCCTTGCCTGCATCACCTCTCAGCCCCAATTCTCAATCGACAAAATCACCAACCATGTCTCGCTACGCAGCAGCTCACGCCAATCCTCAGGGTCCCGGCGACGCCAGACCAACCGCGCTGCAGATCATCAAAGATGAAGGTGTGGAGGGCAAACTGCACGACAAAGTCGTGGTCATCACTGGCACCTCGTCAGGGATTGGAATCGAGACAGTTCGTGCTCTCTCGGCTACTGGAGCTAAGCTTTTCTTGACGGCCCGAAATCTCGCCAAAGCCAAGGAAGCCCTAGCTGGCATTTTCGACTCCAGCCGCATGGAGCTGGTCGAGATGGACCAAGAGTCTCTGGAAAGTGTCCGTCTCGCAGCCAACAGCATTCTAGCTAAGACGGACAAGATCAACATCCTGGTCAACAATGCCGGAATCATGGCCATCCCGACCCTTCAGTTCACCAAAGATGGTCACGAGCTGCAGTTCGGCACCAATCACTTATCCCACTTCTTATTCTTCGAGCTGCTAAAGCCGGCACTGCTGGCAGCTACTACGCCAGACTTTCACAGCCGTGTTGTCGTTGTGGCTTCTACCGCACACCTGAGGAATGGCATCAATGCCTCGGACAACTATAACTTCGAAAAGAGCGAATATAATGCTTGGGTAGCCTATGCACAGTCTAAAACTGCCAACATCTACATGGCCAACGAACTGGAGCGGCGATATGGCTCTCAGGGCCTTCACGGGATAAGCTTACACCCTGGTGGGATCATGACCCCGCTCGCAAAGCATCTTTCACAAGCTGAGTTGGAGAGCGCCGGCAGCGACGGGGAGCTCTTTAAGCAGTTCAAGAGCCCTGAGCAAGGAGCTGCAACGACTGTCTGGGCGGCAATTGGGAAGCAGTGGGAGGGAAAGGGAGGGAAATATCTTGCCGAGTGCGCTGAGGCGGATCCCTCAGAGGACGAGAGTAACCCTTTTGGCTCGGGGTACGCCAAGCACGCGTTCGATCCGGAGGCCGAGGGTCGACTATGGAGGGACTCGCTCAGGCTTGTCGGGTTGTCTTGAAGTCATGTTGAGTAGATAATTGTGACCCGACACTCGGTTCTAGGTATCTTCATACATGCATGGAGGAAGACCATCAATTTGTCATCGACACCAAACCATCGTATGACAGCTGTTCGGCAGTAAACTCGCGGACCAACAGTGATCCAAGTGAGGAACAGCAACGTGACGGCGACGTTAAGCACTTGCGGACCTTTAGTTTCCATCCTGCCAGCCGAACTCGTGTGCTAGCTGGATTACTGATGGACCCGTCCAGCACTGAAACGAGGACGCGACTGTCTCGCGCTCTCCTCTGGAGTGCTTAGGGGGATGCGCAGCGGCTTAAGCCTCTTAGCTGCTGCTTAACTGAACGCGAACGTAGAGAGGATCCGTCGGCGGGTGAAAGTCGGTGAATTTGAACGGTGCTTTTTTAAAAAAAAAATTGTTAGCGGGGCGGAGCGTTGTTATGTTGTGGGCAGTTTGCAAACTGCTAATCTGGCCGGGGCAGTGGACGGTGGCGACAATATACTTCAAGAGCAGCACCGATTTCATTTCTAGCAGCCAATGTGATAGACTACCCTTATGCACGACTGAACCTTGAAATGATGGCTGGCCACAGGCGGGGTAAGAGAGCTTTAAGGGCCGCTAGCGCCGCCTTATGAGTGCTGGGAGCCGGACCCACTTAGGAACATGCGAAACTATCTCAGTTAGATTCATATTATAACTAATCTTGCTGCGGCAGCTAAATAGAGTTTTCCCCATCAGGTAAACTTTACATACATTGGACCTGGGTATGCCGGGGTGGGGCAACCTTCGGAGGTGGGGCAACCTTCCAGCCGGCTCATGCGGCTGTTTATGTCTCAATGCCGAGCCTGCTAATCCGTAAGAACGCAGGAGCTCTGACCCGGCTTCCACTATTCTGCTATGGGAATGAGAACTTGTAAGGGCCTCGAGTCCGGCGTTCCTCGTGGGAGCCGAATCGCATGCCGAGGTTCATTTAACGCAGCGAATCCGCGGCACCTTGATACATGATAAAAAGGGTTTACCGTCCTTCACTCTTGGTGCAGCAATATCTATGCCGCAACTTTCTCCGGACCTTCCGCTGCCCTGATTCAGCCCCATCGGCATCGAGTGCCCGCCCATCAGAACGCCACAATGCCAATTCAGTCAAGATTCACCACGCTGGTGCCCGAGGTGTCGTTGCAAAAATGGGTCTTTGACTCATCCTTTTGCGCACTTCCCGATGTCAAAGCATTCATCGACTCGGACAATCCTCACGAACGATTCCTGACTCTTTCCGACTTCCGTCTCCTTTCGAAAAGGGTTGCGCTGGGCCTCCAAAAGGCCGGCTTGCATCCAGGAGATCGTGTGCTTTTATTCAGCGGCAACAGCATTTTTTTCCCTCCCATTTTCATGGGAATTCTCATGGCTGGCGGCATCTTTACTGGCGCGAGCCCGGCGTTTGGATCAAGAGAGCTGGCCCATCAGCTAAAAGATAGCGGTGCAACGCTCGCAATTGCTGGGAGGAGCACGCTGCCGGTTGTTCTCGGCGCCGCATCCCAGAGCGGTCTTCCGTCCAGCAGCATATATGCATTCGATCACTCTCTTTCCGCGGTAGATGAGAATAACCCTCGTGGCATCAAGCATTGGTCGTGTCTCTTGGCCGATATAGAGGAAGCGGAACGTTTCGACTGGGTTGAGCCTGCAGATCCGCGCACGACATCATGCTGTCTCAACTACAGTTCGGGTACCACAGGGCTGCCCAAGGGCGTCGAAATCACCCACTATGCATACGTCGCAAACGGAGAGGCATGTATCCGCCTCAATCTCATGGACCCATATTGGAGCGAGAAGGCGGGTGCGAAGAGAAGTCTTTGCTTTCTGCCCCTGTATCACGCTGCAGGGCAGACGACCTTTGTGGCAAACAACCCCAAGATGAGAATCCCGACATATATCATGCAAGCATACAACTTCAACAAAGTCCTACGCCATGTGCAAGACTTCAAAATCAGCGACCTCGGTACAGCGCCGCAGGTCGTGCTTCAGATCGCCAAGAGTCCCCTCACCGACAAGTATGATCTCAGTAGCATCACGGATGTAATATGTGGTACCGCCCCGCTGTCATCGGAGATAGCAGAGGCCGCTGAGAAGAAACTCTGGCCGAATGGTGGCAATTTCATTCGCCAGGGATGGAGCATGACGGAAGTGACGTGCTCAGGGGCGCTCTGGAGTCATGACGATGGCGTGAGGACGTCATCAGTCGGCGAGATTGTGCCTAACGCAGTCTTTCAGATCCGCAACGGTGATGTAGAAGTCACTGAGCCGAATAAGCCCGGAGAGCTCTGGTTTTCCGGGCCGACGCTGATGAAAGGATATTGGTGCAACCCCAGGGCGACCGCAGAGACCATAATCAAAGAAAATGGTATCCGGTGGCTGAAGACGGGGGATTTTGCCTACGTGGATCGACATGGGCCAGGGGCCAAGATATTCATCGTCGACCGACTCAAAGAGCTTATCAAGGTTCGCGGCTTCCAGGTCCCCCAGCGGAATTAGAGGGGGTTTTGCTTGAGCGGGATGATGTGGTTGATGCGGGGGTGGTCGGAATCCAAGTTAACGGTGCAGAGGTGCCTCGAGCGTATATCGTCAAGAACTCAGCAGTGACGGAGCAGGAGATCACCAAGTGGATCGAGGAGAAGGTGGCAAAATACAAGCGTCTCAGGGGGGGGATCTCAGGGGGGGGATTGCGTTCGTGGATAGCATTCCCCGCACTCAGGTTTGTGGAAAGACTTGTTCAACCCGCGTCTCGCCCTCGAACTAATTCGGTCATAGTCTGGAAAGATCATCCGCCGCGTCCTGCGGGAATGGGCAGCCCGGGAGTTGGGTGACCCGAAGGCAAAACTATCCTAGCAAGGTGGATTGAGACGTGGGCAGGGAGAATTGCCTGCATTTTCCCCGGGGTTTGTCAAGCAGGTATTAGCACTAAAACAACGCTGCTCATGTACCTCAACCTCTCACCACTCAGCGCTCTCAACAAGTTAAGTCAAGTCAAGCCAAAGCTCTGGCTTGACTTGACTTGTTAAGTTAGCGGTCTGACTTGACTTAGCTTAACTTAATATCTTATCAAGCCTATTCAAGCCGTGTTAGTAAGTAGGCCAACCATCTTGAGCTCAACAGCAGACTAGCATCTACGGACAAAGCAGCCATCTAGAACAAGAACCCGGCCTTAGATCAATGGATTCCGCCGCCAAAACTTCACATAAGTGAGCATCTCCATCGTCAGATCTTGGAGAGAGTGTCGCTGCATGCCAACCCAAGAGCTTGGCGAGGCTGAAGCTCTCTCACACTCGCACGCCGTCGAAGGAATAGATAGGAGGTCGTACGCCATTCTCGCAAGCCGTGGAAAGTCCTTCTCTCTCTGCTGCCACCACTCAAAAGGATCCTTAACCGCCTCGTCTTCGTAGATAGGTTCTTGAAGATACTGTTTAACTTCGTCTCGGTTGGCTGGAGAGGGGCGTGGGGCGAGGTAGCTGTATGCTCTAAGATGTGAAGACTTCGTCTTCTTCTATATCGGGGTTGGTTAGGTGGGCAGCTTATTGTAGTTCCGGTTGAAGAATTATTTAAAGCTATTGACTATGTAGCTATCTTGTCCCCCCCGGAAGGTATTTGTGAATCTACTTATCTTTAAATGCTAGGTGTAGAATTATAGCTGTCTAGTAAGCAGGCAAGTCCTCTAGTAAAGTAATATATTTCTCGAGCTTGTAAATGGCGTATGTGATATAGCCACGTATGGCCCTGAGATTCAAGTTGGCTATCTCGGTTTTTAAGGGCGGATTTGACCATTTCTCGCGCCGTTGCTGTTATGAGCCTTCCTCTTCTCCATATTCTTACTTAAGTACTTCTTCGGCGCTGGAGTCCTCTAACGCTAGGGGTGGGTTAATCGATCTAACTGACTGCCCCGGAAGGTCAATTACGGAATCCCAGTATTTATGAGGTAAGCCCACGTTGCGCTGGGGTCGCTAAGATTGACCAGCAGGTAGTGAAACAGGCGGCGAAGAGGGTGGCGAGGAACCTTATGCGGCAGCAAAGCGTAGTAACGCGTCGCCAACTCGGATCTCTCTCTCCGGTCCCTCGATCTCTGGCGTAGGGAAAACTCGGCCAGAGTCGTTATATTGGGCAAGCTGCTTGCGGAGGTGGTTAACTAGGTAAAATTAAGAGGCAGCGACCTCGGCAAAGCGAGTCACTTGACCTGTTAAATTATTAGTAACTAGTAGTAAAAGCCAGGAGAAAACCCTGCCTTCGAAATACTTAGTTCGCTTTTTAAATACTAGTAGTACTGTAAGAGTAATTGCTAAGATGTGCCAGTCGTCTTACGAGAGAAGATATTTATCTGGAATCCACTTCATTTTATCTGCGTGGCGCGATATAACCGTTATATAGATCTCGATCGGGTCTTTTAACTAGAAAGCTCTTTCTACGGCAGAAAAAAGGAATTCTATTGAGTATTGTTATCTTGGAGGAGTAGTATTAGTTAGCTAACCTCCTATAGAACTTCGCCAAATTCGTCAACTTCCTTATCGCTAAGCTTCCCTTGTGCGTATTGAAGGAAGCCATTGCAGCGTTGCGATGACCTTCAGACCTAGCCTTAAAGATTGTGAATCCTGACGATTGCGCCTGTTGGCTGCCATTCTTCGAGGAAGTTGATGATCTTTTGAAGGGCTGCTTGTTCCGCTGGTTGCGATTCGAGGCTCTTAAGTACGTTTTTAAGCTTCCCTTCGAGGTAACTGGTGGCGCTGAGGTTGTAGATGTAATTAGTATAGCGAATTCTATGCTTCTGCAGATAAACGTTACGTAAAAGAGTGGTGATAATTTCGTTAACTGCGCCGTCGTTCGCGTCAGCATTGTCGCTTGTGAAACAACCTAACTTGTCTGCAGAGATCTCATACTCCAATAGTACTTCACGCAACGTTGGACTGATATTTTTACTAGAGTGCGCGCCGCGGAGACGCCTCAATGCTAAGCGATGCCTGCGGTTTTTTTTAATGTATCTGTAAAGTGAATAGTTATGCCGAGAAGCGCGTATTTTTAAGGAGAAGTCCAAAGATTGAAGGTAAGATGCTTCTTATATAGAGAGGCAGCAAGCTTACTCCGCAATAGCTCTTTTTACAACCAGTACTCTGCTTCTAACTACAATCGAATTGTAATGCCGCTATAAAGAAAAAGCTCGTTAACTAGTTCTTCATTTAACAAGCCGAGAAGCTTTCGAAAGTCAGGGTGTTTAACGGCCGAAAAGGGTATATCGGCATATACAATCTAATGGAGTAGTAGCTCCTTGAATAGCTCTGCCTTAGACTTTAGAATAGTTAACCGTTCTACGGCTTACTTTTACAAGTTAAGTACAGTTCCCTGGCGTTGATGCCAGCAAGGCGGCTTAGACTTTATAGTCTCGCCATCTACCTCACCAATAAGAAGACCGTAATCCTTCTTTAAATGCCTAAGCGCTCCGCTTATGCCGCTATTAATGAGGGCATATAGCAATACTTCTTTCTTTTTATTACACTGGTTATAAAGCCAGAAGTCTCCCTTCTCCCTGTTTCTAATGACTTTAGTAAGCCGCCAGCCATACGGATCGATAGGTAACTTCCTCCCCCTCTTCTTCCTATGTAGCCACTCGGTCAGCACGTAATCTTGGTATTGGATCTTAATCTTGCTCATTAAGCTAACTTCAGTACGGATCTCGTCGGTGTCAATATCTCGGAGCTGGTCAGCGACGGACCGTTCCCCGCGAAAAGTAGCAAACACGGTGCTTCCAGCCGCGGCGGATCTCATGTTCAGGGTTGAAGGCTAGCTGGCCGTCTCAGTAACTGCTTCCGAGAGGGCGGTTACCGAAGAGGTATCGTCAATATTAGACATCTTGACGGTGATGAGCGTGGTGCTCGTGGCTAACTTTTGACCGTGCCAGCAGGATTTTTACTATCCAAGCCACTGTGGCTATGACTACTATATGGTCCCTGCTTACCAAGCCGTTATTAAGACAAGTCAAGCCAGCTAAAAAAGCCGTCTTGCTTGATAAGATGGTCAACTTGACTTGGCTTGACTTGACTTGGCTTGTTTTGTCTTGGTTAGGCTTGTCTTGTTGGGAGCGCTGTTCGTGACGCTGCTGGAGAACCTCGGCCGCAAGGACAAGACGTTTCCACATCGGCATATATATCTTTGTCGCCTAGTTCGTCATGTAAAACGCCATGACAAGGCCCTTGGTCTTCATCAAGATGAGCGAGATGTCGTGGTTGTGGCGGAGGCCGACAGTGTCGCACGACGCGATTGTTTTGCATAACTGTACGACGATCAGGAAGAAGAGCCCCTGTGAATCGGGCAACGAAAGACTCTTGATTTCCTATCTAAAAGAGCGGAATTGAGCTGAACTAAATACACGATGGAGATACTGCTACCTTGCAGGCAGCGGTATAATGACTGGATGTAACCTGCCAGGCAGTGACATTGTTGTTTACCGTATGAGCGAGCGGCTTGATATTGACATCTTCGTTTAATAACTGGTGGCTCTTTGGCTCTTCAATTGTTACTCATGAGGCTTGTAAGTGTGGCCTGTGAATCTGGATTGTGGCCTGTGTGTGGCCATGCTGTTGTGGCTTTCATGGTAGAGAGTTGAGAAGGGCGCGGAAAAAGAAGCTTTTCGTTCCTCAAGGCAAAGGCATGAGCCCTTTTTTCACATTGATTTAGTTCGACGTTTTCGCGATGGCCAGACCCTTGGTAGTGGAGATGATTTCTGGCGCGATTAGTAGGGACAGGAGCGGCGGAAGTTTGACCTCTTCCGGAATCGTAAAGAGGCGCAGGCGGGTGGTAATATGGCTGAGACGCGGCGATGCGGTGAGGACAGCAAAGGGCATGGCCAGACAGAGGCCGGTAACAAAGGGCAGAGCCCACATCTGCGGGATGGTATCCTTGATGGTGAGCAGGCCGGCGATGCCAAAGCCGATCAGAGTTTGCGGCCAAAGGACACGGAAAGTGTCGCGCCAGCTGAGGCCGAGCCGGTCGCGGTTCTGGCTGTCCCAGGTAATGGACTTGCCCATGAGCAGGCCGCAGAGAAAGACCGTTATAGCCACGGCGGTGGCGGGCCCGATGAGTGTCATCAGGATGAGTTCCAGCAAGGCGGAACCGATAAAGCGGAAGCCGCCGCCGTAGCGCTCAAAGGAGGTTCCCGCAATATCGATAATACCGGCGATTTTAGGTAATAGGTTGATGCCGATGATAATCAGCTGCGGGGTGAATCTGAAGTCAACTTCGGTGTCGTTAAACCCGCCCAGCAGCCCCTTAGCGACGCCGGCGAAGGACAGTAGAGCCCAAGAAGCCGGAGCCAGATACGAGATAAGGATCTGGTACACCTGGAAGCGGCTGACAGGCTTGAGGCCGGGCTCCTTCAGCATGAACCAGTACTGCATGCTGCCCTGGCACCATCGGTTTTCACGGCGCAGGTAATCGAGGAAGGTCGGCGGGTTGGTCTCGTAGCTTTCGGTCTCGATGGGAATCATTCGGACTTCGTAGCCACCGCGGCGCATGAAAATGCCTTCCATGACATCGTGGCTGAGGATGTAGCCACCCAGCGGCGGTTTTCCCGGGAGAACCGGCAGCATGCAGTTCTTGTGGAAGGCCTTGGTGCGGATGATAGCGTTGTGGCCCCAGTAAAACGCACAGTCGTTGACCCACCAGCTGCTCCCTATGTTGTATGCACGCAGGCTACAGCGCAGGCCAAACTGGAAGAGGCGAGTAAAGGTGCCGACGGCCGGCATGCCGGCGAACTGGGTCTGCAGCAAGCCGATCTGAGGATGTTTTTCCATACTGGAGACCATACGGACCAGCAGGTCTCCACTCATAGCGCTGTCGGAGTCGAGCACAACGAAGAAGTCGTCGCCTTCGGAGTAGTTATCGAGATAGTCCTTGATGTTACCGGCCTTAAAGCCAGTGTTCTTATCGCGGCGGCGGTATACGGTGGCTTGGGACATGCCCTTGCCGAGGCTATTTTGAAGGCGGGCGAAGCCTTCATCTTCCATCTGCATCACATCCGGACGGCTGGTGTCGCTGACCATGACAAACCGAAAGTGCTGAAGGCGGCCAGTTTGGCGCAGGCTTTCGCGCATGGCGTGGAGGCGGTCGAAGATCGGGGTCGGGTCTTCATTGCGCATGCAGATGGTGAGGGCCGTTTTGGAGGTGATTTCTGGGAGGGGACCGTTGGCGTCAAAGTAGGGATAGATGGATTTTTCTGCTTTGCCGAAAGCATTGATACACAGACCGATGACGTAGTTCCAGGAGGTAACAATGTAAGGGGGGGTGCAGATAGTGGCGCAGAACAAGATGAAGCCCTCGAGGAAGGTGATGCCGCCCGGTTTGAACATGGTGAAGATAGTCCACAGGGTAGAGAGTATCGTGCTAACGTTAAGGACCATGACGAGCAAACGGCGCTGGAATACCGGCATGCCGGCAGTTTGAATGGGTATAATGTTGCTCATCTCGTGTATTTCTCGGAAGGACCTGTTGCTGTTTATCAGGGTTGCGCTCATGTGAACAAGGAATCTCTGTCAGTGTAAGCAATATGAAGGCGGGAGTGTGCCCTTTTTAAGGTCTGGGCTTCAGGAGAAGAAGATACTGAAGAGCGACGTCGAAGCCAGGGCGGTCAAGTACCTGGAAGACTTATTCGATCCATCCCCCCACGGTTAACCTAGCGGGCGAAGGCATCCAATTGCACACTGACTCTCTCCGACCAGGCTGTGAGCGTTGCTATCGGCGCCGCCGGCCGCCGTATGCAAGTTTTAGTTCTTCCAGGGGGCAAGGGCGAGAGCGTCGAAGTCCAGGTGAAACTCTCTTCCTACGCGTACGCAGCAGCGGCAATCACTCCTTCGACTAGTCGCTCATCCGCGCTACAGGAGTACCTGGAAGAAATCTACGAAGACAAGGGTGATTGTTGCCGTTGCAAATGAAGGTACTACGAGGTGAATCGACGACCAATAAAAGAGCGACCAAGGTGAATGGGTTATCGAAAGTTCAGAGTGAGAGAAGTGGTGAATCACAGGGACGACGACGAATGGACCGAAACGCGAGTTTGGGCGTGGAAGAGTTTCTTTGCCTCTAACTGGAGGCCAGGAGTGTCACGGCCCATGCCGCGACCGAATGCGTGTCGCCACACGGCACGGATCAACGTATTCCGCTCACTCGGTGCGAGTGAGCGGGACCCACTTTCTCACTCCAGGCGAGTGAGAATGCGACGGTATCTCACGATGGACATCGTGAGATCCTCCCCAGACCATGCCTATAAAAGACCACACAACATCCCTTAGACAGACACTCTAGCTACCTCAGCTTTCAATACAACTTGATTACTCAAGAATACTTCTTGACATTATCAGACGTGATTCGCCACCCCACGCTCAGTACGTTACGCCCCGTTTCAACTGCCAACATAAACCTATCGGGTTACGGTTTACTACGTTGGGAACCTTGACCGTCACACGTTGAAAGCTCTTGTTCAGTTGTATGCTGCGTCACGCTGAGCAATAACGAAGTTTCGACAATATGCCTGCCAAAGGTATTACCGGAGAATCCTCTACGGGAAAGCAGCCTCGGGACTCCCTACCGAAGGACCATGAGGAAGACATCGTCCGAATGTCTGATTCGGATGAAGACGATGACAAAAGAATCCGAGTCTTACATGAACGTGTCAAGAGCCTCATGGCGGTAGTCGAAAGTCAGCATGGAGCCATTGAAAGAATGAAGGAGATCGAGGAAAGAAACCTCGCCCAGTTCGAGCTTAGCAAGGCACAGCAGGCAGAAGAAACCGAGAGGCTCCGGAACAATAACAAGAACCTGCAGAAACAGGTCGACAACCTCCTCGGAACCTATGAAGAACGGAACCGACACAGGAACGAACAAATCAACACCATCGAAAGTCTTGCCAACCAGGCCAATGGAGGAAAAGATCTCGGAGAAATCATCAAGCCTCACAAACCAACCAAGTTTGACGGAGACCAGAAGAAGCTCAAAACATTCCTCACGGAACTACGCACCTATTTTCACTACTATCCCACGCAATTCTTCAAGCACGAAAACCGTGTCCAGTTCGCAGGAAGTTGCCTCACCGGAAGCGCGCTAGGATGGTTCGAACCATTCCTCAGCGATTACGTCCGAGGAAGCCCGAGCGATGTGACCATGACAATCTTTCGAGACTATAACGTTTTCGAAGATAGGATGAAGAAAGTCTTCGGGGAAGTGGATGAAGTCCAGGCGGCTACTGATCGACTGATGAGACTGAAGCAAACAAAGGCTGCATCTGAATATGTCGCCAATTTCCTTCAGATAGCCTCCAGGATACCTTGGGACGAGACATACCTCAAGGATAGGTTCTATCGAGGCCTCAAGGAAGATGTTAAGGACGAACTCTGCAAGAGTGACAAGGCTACGATGACATTGGATAACTACATGGAAACGGCAGTCAAGATCGACAATCGAAACTTCGCGAGACGCCAGGAAAAGAAGGGGAATTACAACTACCCTCAATACAAGGCTAAGAACCAGCCCAACCAGGGACAAAAGAGACAGCCCGACACCTCTCACGGCACCGAACCAGGACCCATGAACATGGGGAACGTTCAGAAAGGGAGAGAGAGGAAACTGAGAGACATCAGCAAGATCAAATGCTACAATTGCGACGAGTATGGGCATTATTCATCTAACTGCGAACGGCCAAAAAAGCCAAGGAACCAAGATAAGAAACAGGTTAACATAGTCCAGAAGCAGGATGATGAAGAAGCACCTCGAGCAATCAGAACGACCAAGCCTGATCACAAGAATCTCGGATGGATACATTGCTATGACGACAAATGCATCGACCACTTGGATGAAAAAGTAGTCAATGCTATCTTCCCGAAACCTACCAAGGAACTCGAGTCTTCACGAACACGTACGGTGGCCATGGTACGAAGGATTCCAGCGGAAGAATATCCTGAAACTAGTGACTCCGAGAACGACTCCGAGGAACAGTCCGAACAAGACTCAGAATATCTGTCGGATACGGAGGAAGTCACGAGTAAAGAACGACGACGACTATCGCGAGAAGATGCGACACTCGGGAACCCAAACGACAAACGCCACCTGTAGGAGGGCCGCAGGCGGACGAAATCAGGGATGAACTCCCTACAAAGGCACTCAGAAGTGCAGGAAAGCCCGGACAACGACAGAAGTCATTCAACCTCTCAGTACAAATACGCGGAAAGGAGTACATCGCTTTGGTAGACAGCGGTGCAGAAGAAAACTACATGGACCCCGAAGTGGTCAACGAACTTGGACTCAGATGGAAGTACAAGAAGAAACCGTACAGGGCCGAGAACCTGGAAGGACAACCGTTCACCTCGAATGGAGGACGAGTAGACCGAGAGATTGATCACCTCAAAGTCCAAATCGACGAAAGAAATCAAGGAATCACGTTTGATGTGATTGCCATGAGCCACGATTTGGTCCTAGGTTACAAATGGCTGTACAAGTACAACCCATGGATCAATTGGAGAACTGGCCAGGTGCGACAATGGGACGACGCACTCTCCAGCGATGACGACGAGTCAAACGACGAATTGAGATCTCAACCTTCTACCGATGACGACGGAGAAGGACGGCATGAGGAAAGAACCTCCTCACCACCCAAAGGGACACGACATATCAGTGCGAGAAAGGAAGCAAACCGCACTAGAAGAACCATTGCTTTCGTCAAACGCAAACTCAAGCAAATGGATGAAGTCCTCGAGCTCCAGAAGAAAGCTTTTGAAGAAGGACACACACCCACCGACAAACAAGAAAGGCTCAAGAACATACCCTTGCAGTACCGGATCTATCAGAAGCTGTTCGAAGAAGAACTGGAAACCGGACTACCAGAACACAGTGAATGGGACCTCGAAATAGAGCTAAAAGTTGGAACAAAACCAAAGTTCTATCCCATCTACAACCTCAACGAAGTGGAGCTACGAACGCTGAAGGAATACCTCCAAGACATGCTGAGGAAAGGATACATCCGAATCTCCAAGTCCTCGGCAGGATACCCAGTCATGTTTGTGCCAAAGAAGAATGGAAAACTCAGACTTGTCATCGACTATCGGCAACTCAACGACATTACCCTCAAGGATCGAACGCCGCTGCCCCTAGTCACGGAACTACGAGACAGACTGCACAACAAGAAATGGTTTACAGCTCTAGATCTCAAGGGAGCTTACAACCTTATCCGTGTCAAGGAAGGAGATGAATGGAAAACAGCATTTCGAACGAAATTCGGACTGTTTGAATACGCAGTCATGCCGTTTGGCTTGACGAACGCACCAGCGGCATTTCAACGAATGATCAACCACGTGCTGAGGGAACATCTCGACGACTTTGTGGTATGCTACCTGGACGACATCCTAATCTTTTCGGAAACGGAAGAAGAACACACGGAACACGTCCATAAAGTACTCAAGGCACTCCAAGACGCAAATCTACTCGTCGAACCCGAGAAAAGCACATTCCATACGCACGAAGTAGAATTCTTGGGACATATCATCAGCCCGAACGAAATTCGGATGGACCCCAAGAAGATAGCGGCCGTCAGAGATTGGCCACGACCGAAGAACCTTAAGGAAGTACAATCCTTCGTAGGATTCGCAAACTACTACCGAAGGTTTATACGCAATTTTGGGAAAATCGCAATACCGTTGACTGAGCTTACAAAGAAGGAGACAAGATTCATCTGGACCCAAAGGGCAGAAGAAGCGTTCCAAGCACTCAAGGAGACAATCCTGAAAGAACCTGTTCTAGCCACATTCGACCCCACCAAAGAAGTCGAACTAGAAACTGATGCGTCAGACTACGCATTAGGGGGCCAAGTTGGACAACGAGATGAGAATGGCAAGCTACATCCAATAGCCTTCTATTCACGAAAACTACACGGAGCCGAGCTCAACTACCCTATCTACGACAAAGAATTTCTGGCAATTGTCAATGCTTTCAAAGAATTTCGACACTACCTCCTAGGAAGTCAGCACAAGGTCAAGGTCTACACAGACCACAAGAACATATCCCATTTTGCAACGACACAAAAACTCAGCGGAAGACAACTCAGATACGCTGAATACCTCTCTGAATTCGACTATGTCATCATCCACAGGAAAGGATCAGAGAACGGACGAGCTGACGCTATCAGCCGACGAAGTGATTTTAAGACGGAACAAGTCATTGTGCAAGATCAAATCCTGCACCAGACACCAGAAGGTCACTATGAACAACGACAAATAGCCTACATCCAGCAGGCAAAACTCATGGAAACTCGAAGAATCGCTTTTATCGACAAGATCACGGAAGAACAACTGTTCCACGGGATTTACGAACACAGCCAGGACATCGCAGAAGAAGATAAAACGGGGAAAATGCAAGTACCAACGCACCTTCAAGAAGCTCTGGTCAAACACATTCATGAACACAGAATGCACGGACATCCCGGAATAGCCAAGATGATGGAACGACTCAAACGAACCTATGAATTCCCGAAAATGAAAAACGTGGTACAGACGGTTCTACAACGATGTGACTTGTGTGCACGCACCAAAGCACGACGACACAAGCCCTACGGCAAGCTCAAGCCATTGGAAGTCGCAGAGCGACCTTGGCAGTCGATCACTATGGATTTCATTACCAAATTACCCATTTCAGAAGATCCCTCTACGAGAGTACACTACAACAGCATACTCGTAATCGTTGACCGATTAACGAAATTTTCCTATTTTCTGCCATTCAACGAACAAACGGATTCCGAACAACTTGCCTACATATTCATGCGAAATATTTTTAGCGTACACGGAATGCCTGACGAGATCATTTCTGACAGAGGATCAACATTGGATTCTAAGTTCTGGAAAGGCCTCATGGCTCAACTAGGACTGCACCCACGAATGTCAACGGCCTACCGACCTCAGGTAGATGGACAAACGGAACGAGTCAACCAGATTGTGGAAACATACCTACGATGTTACATCAACTACGAGCAGAACAATTGGGCAAAACTGCTGCCTATGGCTCAGTTCGCTTACAACACCTCGCTACAGGAAAGCATCAAGACCACACCAGCTTACGCATTATTTGGTTACACACCCGACCCGTATAAAGACTCATACGATGGAATCCAAAACGCCAAAGCAATCCTCGAAGCGGACAAATTGAAAGAACTACACGCGGAACTGAGGACGGAACTCGAGTTCGTACGAGAACGAATGAAGCGCTACTACGACCAGAAAAGATCGGAAGGACCGACTTTTTCGGAGGGAGACATGGTCTACCTATCCACAAAAAACATCGAGACAAAGCGCCCAAGCAAAAAACTCGACTTCAAATACCTCGGACCATTCAAAATTCTCAAGAAGCTCTCAGACAGCACCTACAAATTGGACTTACCACCGAAGGTCAAGCTCCATCCAGTCTTTAACATTTCGTTACTTGAATCAGCAGAAGGAACAATCAAAGTCGATACAGGCTACGACGACAATATGGAAGCCGAAGACGAACGGGAATACGAGCCAGAGAAAATCCTTGACGTACGAAGAAACAAGGAAAAGGGAAATCGATTGGAATACCTGGTCAAGTGGAAAGGATACGCCGACGCCGAAAATACCTGGGAGCCAGCCAAACACCTCATCAATGCCCAACGTTTGCTGAGGAACTTTCACCAACGACCTCGCCGGTAGGAGGCACCATAAGACCCACGTCCGCGAAATCGTCACCCAATCTCAGCGAAGCCCAGTCAACGCCAATCGCAGACCAATCAACGTCTGAGTGAACCAAGGACTGCAGGTCCAAGGTCGCCTCGGACGCCTCTCGCCCAACCTCTGCGAATTTCTCGGAAGGATCAGGAACTGAATGGACCATGGCCTCGCCCTGCGACTTCAAGACTCGACGCTTACGACGAAGAGACTCCAGCGCGTCGAGGGAAGCATCAAATTCCCGCTGCGCTTGACGAAGGGCCTCGCGACGGGCCAACAGACGGCTCTCCGCCTCTGCCTCTTCAACCTCCAATCTTTTGTCCTCCTCAGTGACCCGCGAAACTAGAGACAACATCAGGAAGCAGGCACGCTCACACAAATCATTGAACCTACGAGAATGAAGAGGGACACCAGAAACCTCACAAGGACGGCCTAGTCGGGTACAGAGACCACATTTCTTAGCCCCGTTCATCATCTTGCACTGAACCCCGCGAGAAGAACAACGAGAACAAGGCATAACGAGGAAGCCAAATTGATCGATGGCAACCGCCCTATCTTGACGATTGAGAGTTTGAGGGGAAGGACTGACGTTTTGAGTATCTTTTCGTTTCGAAATACGGCTAGACATCGTGTCAGCACGACATAGCAGACAAGAAGGAAGAAGGTTGACGAACCAACGAAAGTTGTATGTGGCCTTGGGGACAAGACCAACGGAGGGGAGACATCGTGTCACGGCCCATGCCGCGACCGAATGCGTGTCGCCACACGGCACGGATCAACGTATTCCGCTCACTCGGTGCGAGTGAGCGGGACCCACTTTCTCACTCCAGGCGAGTGAGAATGCGACGGTATCTCACGATGGACATCGTGAGATCCTCCCCAGACCATGCCTATAAAAGACCACACAACATCCCTTAGACAGACACTCTAGCTACCTCAGCTTTCAATACAACTTGATTACTCAAGAATACTTCTTGACATTATCAGACGTGATTCGCCACCCCACGCTCAGTACGTTACGCCCCGTTTCAACTGCCAACATAAACCTATCGGGTTACGGTTTACTACGTTGGGAACCTTGACCGTCACAAGGAGACGGTACACGAAGATTAGCAGATTAGCACACTTTGGGCAGCTAGCCACTCTCTGATCAAAAGGGGCTCTATTAGTTTCTGCTACAGAACCTGCAAAGAAAATTATTAGTATACAAAAAAGGGGTAAACCCAATCAAACTATTTTTTGATAGTTAAAGTTTCCCACTAAAGCCTTCTCAACAAGGATATTTTGACAGTATTAGGGGTACCCTTGGAGGAACGGTGCAGTTTCTTAGAGCGACGGTGTGGAGAATAGTACTAGCCTAGAATGGAAGGAGACTATACCTAAATAAAAAAAATTGATGCGGGGTACATATATTTACCAGTACGGAGGGCCCTTTCAAAAGTCTTGTCTTGCCAAGACGCTAAGGAACGCCACCGAATTAAGCGATAAGAGAACCCCGCACCGGAATTACAGTGTGAGTGCCCTCTTCCTCATTTTCCCTCTATCATCATACCTTCAATTACAATGACAACGCATTGGCACAACGATATCGCAACCCGGGCTCTAGTCGTGGCCTTGCGATGCCCCTTTGGCGGCAAGACCACACCTCAAATAGCTGCTCTGACGGGTCTTTCAAACCGGCAGGTTGACCGTATCTATGAGAGGGCTATAAAGAGGGGTTTTCAGCCCAACGAACAACCCCTTCTGATCCGCGATTTCTTTCTTGAAGATAGCAAGCGTACGGGGCGCTCGAGGAAGCAGACGGATGAGGCGAAAAGGCAGGTCATTGCTAAGGTACGAAGGGATCGCTACGGACGAGAAAAAACGTGTGCTGAGATTGCCGGAGAAATGAGCCTCGAGGGATCCGATCTTTCTGCTATTACAGTCTGGAGGATCCTCCGGAAAGCTGGCTTCTACAAGACCAAATCAATAAGGAAGCCGGGCCTGACGAAGCTGATGAGGAAGCAACGCCTAGATTGGTGTCTTACCCACCAGCACTGGACCCTCGAGGACTGGATGAACGTGATTTGGTCTGACAAGACGTCTGTTATCTTGCTCCATCGCCGCGGCGGCTACCGTGTGTGGCGGAGGGCAGATGAAGCTTTCCTCCGTAGCTGTATTCGCGAGAGATGGAAAGGGGCTTCCGAATTCATGTTCTGGGGTAGCTTTTCCTATCATCAGAAAGGCCCCTGCCACTGCTGGGCTCCAGAGACTGCTGCCGAGAAGAAGGCCGCTACGGCTGAGGTTGACGAGATAAATAAGACGCTGGAGCCTATTATGCAAGAGGAATGGGAGCTTTCAAACGGGCTGCGAAGACTGCATCTTCGGCAGCTACCAGGGCCGAAGCCAGTGTGGCGTTGGAATTCTGATAACGGCAAGCTGTCTCGAGGCTCGAAGGGCGGAATTGACTGGTATCGATATCAGAAGACGATTTTGATCCCTAAGATATTCCCTTTTGCTAAGGAATGCACAAAGACCCGGCCAAATATAATCGTTCAGGAAGATAAGGCTCCTGCCCATAACTATCGGATCCAACAGCGGATATACGATTTACATCAGGTCCAGCGGCTTCTTTGGTGTGGTAATTCTCCTGATCTTAATGCGATTGAGGCAGCCTGGCCCTGGATGAAGAGAAGGACTACGAAGAAAGGGGCTCCTAAAAATAGGAAGGATGCCCTAGATGCTTGGAAGCAGGCTTGGAAGGAGCTGCCGCAGACCTTAATTCAGAGCTGGATTGAGAGGATTCCTCGGCATGTTCAAAAGATCATTGAGTTGGAAGGCGGAAATGAGTATCGCGAAGGTCGTAAGGGTCAGAAGCATCGCAGGGAATAGCCCCATACTAAATTGAGTCTAGCGCACTCCCCCCTGCTCCTTGCCGCAACTAGCGCTGAGACAAGACTTTTGAAAGAGCCCTCCGTAGAGCGCACTAAAATAAAGGTACCGCCGGTCCTAGCCTTTTTATGAATTCTACCAGCCATGTTCTGCAGCGTAATCCCCACCACAAATTGAAGCTATTCTAACGAGTAGTGCTATTCGGATATTGCTATCCGGGCTGTGTTGAAAAATCCGCTTGCCTAAAGAGGAAATCTATCACATAACCTGACCTGTCTAGCCATATCGGAAAAGTCCTGTGCCCACGTGACCACCCTTGCTTATAACTCTGGCATACCAGGGAGCAATTTCTATCAATTCAGACCTTGCAACCTCACCCTTTTCCTTGCAATTGAAGGTATCGCGATAGCTTCAATTACGCCGTCGCGGCTGCCTTGCAACACCGCCCTCGCGGCTGCGATGCCCTCAATTGCACGGTCGCGATAGCTTCAATTGACAATCCAATCAGTTGGAATATTAGTCGGACCGACGGAAATGCATTTTTTCAACGATTTGGCTGTAGCCGGGCTTACGGGCTGGTAGATTTCAATTGAACTGCTTGATATCATTCGTATCCTCCTACTGACATTGTAAATTTGGTGTGATGGGAAGCATTGGCTGAATGCAGTTGAAAAATTACGTGGTCATGTGATTAATACAGCCCGGATAGCAATATCATACAGCCCGAATAGCACTACTCTTCTGAACTGACCGTCGCATAGCAAGTGTCCACATCAGGTCGCTCATTCAATAATGTCACACGGATAGGGGTTATCTGAAGCGGATGGAGGCTATCCGAAAGATCAAACACATAGCAGTCTCAGCTCTGGCAGCAGCTGCTAAGCACACTCGCTAGGAGCAACAGACTGTAACCATAAAAGACTAACCTTTAGACGCTCATTAGATATTCTCATCAATCGACTGGGACCGTCTAGGACGCTTCTCACGACTGCCGTCGTAATGCTTGATGTGGGACCCAACTGTCTGACACTTACTGTTCACAACACACAACACGCATTGCAATGGAGGAAATAATTACTATTTCCTCCTCGCCGGCGGCATCCCCGTCACCGCCGCCGCTGTCACCGACTCCTTCTTGTTCTTCTGCCTCTTCTTCCTCTTCGGAACCTTCAATCTCTTCATCCTCTTCGTCGTCCTCTTTCCCGTCAGTTTCGGCGTTGATCGAGCGCCAGCTTCTCTCTTTTCCCTCGCCACCATCGTCGCCGCCGTCATCTCCTTCACCGTCATGACCCTCACGATCGACTATGCCGCCGCCGCCGCCCCAAGAGAGCTTTGCTACGTGGGAAGAAGCATTTCAATACGCACAAAATCACGCAAAACGACACGGTTACGCCGTCGTCAAGGAAAGGTCAAGCAACCGCGACAACGGCGTTCCACGCCGCCAAGATCTCTCGTGCGCCTGTAGCGGCTCCTTCACAGATAAGTCGACTGGAAAGCGCGGGGGTTCATCTAAAAAGACAGAGCGTCCTTTCAAGTTGAAGATTGTTCAGCGGAAAGTCCTTGGAGATCGTTGGTTCCTGATGTTATGTGCGGCAACCATAACCACCTTTCAGATCACCCTAATGCCTTCCCAGAACACCGCAAATTGACGCCAAGAGAACTCGATGAAGTTCATCTTCAGTCCGAGGAGATGAACTTTACAACACGGTCGATCTTACTTTCCTTAAGGGCTAACAACCCTAGTACTTTGGTCACCGAACAAGATATTTACAACATCCAAAGCGCACAGCGTGAACGAGAACTCAGCTCCCTTACGTCAACGCAAGCTCTTGTGAAAAGACTCAATGAAGGGGGTTATTAGGCAAGGACCACACTTGACGATACCGGTTAGAGCATCTTGTGGTGATGGTTGACTATCAGTTCGAGATGTGGCTTCAATTTCACCACGTCATGATGACCGTCCACCAGGTCGAAGGCGAATGGCACGGCCGCGGCGACCCTACATAGATTGCCATCCAGGTCTTTGCCTCGCGGTTTAACTGGAACCGTCTTCGCCTCGCCACGGGAGAGAAGGCCCAGTGGCACGAGGTCGCCGAGTTTCCTTTCGACTCTGACGTGAAGAAGATGTCTGTTACATTCCAAGAGGCCCAGTCGCAGAAGCAATGGGTCTTTACTAAGGGTGCCGTCGAGCATGTCATCTCCTCCTGCCCCCGCTATGCTATTGGCGATGAGATTAAGCGCCTTACCTCTGACATCGAGCAAGACATCCTCCGGAACATGGAGGCCCTGGCCCGCCTCGGACTCCGCGTGCTTGCCCTGGCCAGCCGAACCGATATCCGCCACGTCACTGACAACGAAGCGGAGCTGGACCCGGAGTCGAACGAATACTTGTGAGCGGTGGTGGTCGTTGTTAAAGACAGACAAAGCCGGGAAAATAGCAAAAAGCAAGTTCGGGGGATAGACATTACTTCGTAAATCTAGAGCCCCACAAAAGAACCCCTGGATTTCTCTTTAGTCATAAAAGCAACATCGAAAAAGCCGGCCCAATCGGGCCAGCGGGTCGGTACTAGGGGGGTCTCGTCGTCCCTCACGGGGGGGTCGTTGACTAGCCAAAAGTCCGGCGACTCAACAAATACCTAGAAAATAGGTGTGCGCACTAGTTGAATCATGTACCTACATTTAATCAGATAACTCGTTACATGCAAAACACCTATGTTTTGGGTACGATTTTAGCTTGTTGAGTCATCGGACTTTTGTTTAGTCAATGACCCCCCCGTGAGGGACGAACGGGGGGTTGAGCTGAAGTGAAATGACGAGACCCCCCTAGTACAGCCAGAGGTCATCATACCGGTGGGTTTGCACCGACAGCGTGTACCGTCAAGTCCACGGTACATCTTCTTCGGCGACGGCCGAATAAAACGACCGAGTGCTTCATGCAGTCAATCCGAGTAACATCAGGACCGGGAATTTCCGTCGTCGCCGCTAGGCCTTATGTGAAGGCTAAGCTTAAAAAGGCAAAAACTGTCAGCCAGCTTACAAAGTCCGCAATTAGGTCCAACTCTCACGCTATGACGAAAGGTGATGGATCGTTACGGTCAATTCGATCAAATGGATAGTGATCAATACAGTGATGATGTTGATGATTACTTCTGCCGGTCATCCGGATCGGCCGGAAGAGGGGTTTCCATACCCCCCTTCTGACTAAGGTCAGGATATCAATCTATCCGAGGTTTCGTCATACAGGGTCATCATCCAACAAAAGGCAAAAATTGTCACGACCTATGTAATGACAGGCGGTCAAGACCGGCAGTATTTCACGTGACACGGGAAGGGCCCCCCCCCCCCCCCCCCACCAATGCATTAGGTCAGCAGGGACTGACGAATCAAGTAAGGAGCGACGGGAACGATCAGGAACGATGGAGCGAGGAGCACCGCTCCTGGCGCTCCATTGCGCTCCAGGCGCTCCCATTACAAGTAACTTAGTATATTATATATTAAACCGAGGAACTGGCTGTCGCTAGGACACCAGCTCCTCAGCTTTCAATACAACCTGGTTACCTCAATCTACTCTGACTGGTACGCATCATCGTACATTGACTATTACCTAACGTAACACTTCGACTACCGCTCAGTAAGTGACCCAACCGCTCTGCTAACATAGACCCCGGTCTATCCCTTAGGAATCCGCTCCCTAGCCACCCTATACCACGTACAGGTTAGCCTGGAAGCACGACCGTTACAAAAAACTTATCAGGTATGATACTTTCTCAGTTTAAGTTCCCGACGAATATAACAGCTTAACATCAAAACCGGGAATTTCCGTCGTCACCGCTAGGCCTCATATGCAGACTTCTCAACAAGCAGTCAGTTATCAAGCAGTACTGATTACTGATTGATACTGATATGATATCAGTATCAGTAAGCTCCTAATCAATCAATCAGTAATCAGTAACGCACGTGACCAGGTTATATCTGGCTTCCAAATTATGTGGCCTGGCTGCCTGCTGCAGAGTCCGAATTCAAGTACTACGCACTCGACGCTCCGACGCGTGGTGTGCAATTAGTGAATCTTCCGATGTTCTGCTAAGATATGTTAGCAGGTACAGCCGTAGCACTGTGTTCATCTATGGTAAACGAGGTATCTTACAACCGAAACCATCGTCCTGACAAAAGTCCAGAATTGCATTCTTTCTCTATGTTCAACGGCAGCCTAATTTTATAACTTTGAATGGACTATCTGGCTGGTTTCCAAGAAGAGTATTTGTAACGTGAGAGACGGCGAAGTGCATATTATCTGGGTGGTGAAACCCAAGGCCATTGAGTTAAGAGATACCCACTCCACCATTATAAATACGCGGGATGTGCGGTAGCCCCTATCTGGCGCATATAGGGTAAGCTGGCTCACGTAACATACTCTCGAGCAAAACAATCGAGATGCCAATAAACACACTAGTCTCTTCCTGAGAATCACATTCGTACAAGTTAAAGTATAGTCACGGAATTTCTCTTGCTGAGACCTTCCGTCTGGTATCAATTCCCATCATGGTTAAAGATATATTTCCAAGTTGTCGTTTTGTAGTCGAGAAAGCCATGGGTATGACGCAGCATACTGACCCCGTTGTCACCATCAGATATGTCCCGACCCAAAGCACAGGTTAAGTCAAGTCCAGTTCGCTTGAAAGCTGTTTGTCTCTCAAGTATTTTCTCTACTCTCACCATCCCAATTCATATCGCTTTATTTATTGACGAAGACGAAGACAAAGAGTCCAAGCGGTCGGTATCAGGGACCTGCGCCCAAACCAAAATACACGCCTGGACGGATGTACTAGCGACTTTGCAGGTCCCCTGCAGACCTTGACCTGGAGGCTCAACGTCCATGGCCCACCATTCACCCTTACGAGTACGTACGCAAGCTCAGTAACGAGCTCAATAATCAATTCTAATCAAACGCCAGAATGGCGCGAGAAGAACGCGAAGCTGACGCGGGTGGGACAGGGCAGCTGCGAGACGAAGGTTTTTCGAGTTTGACTCAAGGAGATGATGCCCTTCAGCGCCCGATCATTGGCCAGCGGGCCGTTAGGAGGGCCAAACTGTGACGTTGAAGGTGGGTCCAAGTCATGGACGCGGTGGTGGTGTGCTGATTGAAATAGATTGTCTCTTTGCACACAACTTGAAGGACTTCAATAGCTTGCATTTGTAACACATGAATAAACACCAAGCGTCAATATGCCTACCGGGTCGTCTCTATTTGTAGGGGACGTTGAATACGAAGAATTAAGCTCGCCAGCTCCAGAATCAAGCATCTCCGCAGCCGTGCGGCCTCATTCACAGCAATCATTTTTCTCCAAGTCCTCCTCCGCTTCTTCCGTGTCTAAGCCTCAATCTCAGTCGAAGAAACGTAAACTCCGCGCGCCAGAAACCTGGAAGCACTTCCGCGTGCCCCAAGGAGACGAAGAGACACACCAGAATAACCAGAGACTCTGGTATTGTCAACACTGTCACAATCCGCCATGGCGTACAGTCTCCACTACAAGCGCCAAACGGCATATGCGAAGTGGCCACTGTATTATCATTGACGATGAAGAAAGGCCAGCCAAGAAGGCACTTCAACAGTCTCTTGAAGTAGCATTTACACGTGTCGAAGAGAAGAACCGAAACCTAGTATCCCGTGACGAACAATCGATACTACGGAATGCGATCCAACTTGACGCATTATACGAGGCTCAGATCCAACTTATCACAAGCCGGCGGCTCCCATTCAGCTGTGTCTCTTGGCCGGAATACCAAGCACTTCTCTGCGCAGTTAACCCAAGAGCTGAAGAGTTCCTTATTCAGTCAGGCAATACAGTAGTGGCTCATATTGAGCTGTCATACGTCATACATCGCGAGAACATCAAAGCTCAATTACAGGCGGCAAAGTCACAAGTCCACTTCAGCATCGATCTATGGTCATCACCGCATCGCAAGGGATTTCTCGGAATATGTGGGCAATGGGTTGATGAGCATTATGAACTCCGTGAGGCCTTATTAGGTCTACCGAACGTACAGCACAGTCACTCCGGAGAGACAATGTCACGGCACTTGCTGGACACCATACGGTATTTCAATATCGCAGGCAACATTGGCTACTTTACGTCAGATAACGCTAGCTCCAATGACATTTGCATGCGTGCTTTGTCAACGGCATTGGCGAACGAATATGGCATTGGATTCGACCCCATTGATCGCCGCGTTCGATGTGGAGGCCATATTATCAATCTGTGCCTCCAGGCGTTTCTCTTCGCCTCCAGCAAAGAGGCACTCAATGCTGCCATTGAAGAGGCAGATAGCAACGTAAATACCACAGTTGTTGAGTCTCCACAGGCGAAATTGCAGCAGAAGAGTAGCAAGGGCAAGCAGCGAAATGTGCCGGAGGATGGATCCGGATGGCGCTCGATGGGCCCCCTTGGCAAACTACACAATATCGCCGTATTTATACGGAGTTCTACAATACACAGCGATGCTTGGGAGCGCCTGGCAGGCCGTGTACTCGGCATTGACAATGCAACCAGGTGGAATTCATGGTACATGTTGCTTCGTACTGCACTAGAGAAGAAAGACAAACTTATGGTCTTTCAACAAGATCACCATAAAGCCTTGGGCGACGATAGTCTCACACAGGATGACTGGGATGTCCTCAGATTGACGGCGGACTTCCTCCAACCGTTCTGGCAGGCTACGCAGGCTCAGCAGAAGAAGTGGTCGTCGTTAGATCAGCTACTTTACCACATGGATATCCTGCTCAAGCATTTCGAAGATGCTAAGGTATATACTAGTTGCGACCTTATTTAGCCTTATGGTACTAACTATTTATAGAAGACGTACGCCGATCATCAACGCCTTATCCACTCTATCCACATGGGCTGGTTTGTGCTTGATAAGTACTACTTTAAGACCGATGAGACGCCTGTATATTCCGCGGCATTGCTTCTCCACCCATCAAAGCGATTGAAGTACCTCCGCCAGAACTGGCACGTTGATTGGCATGACAGTGCAATCAATAAGGCTAGGCAGATCTGGAGTCAGTACGAAGATCTCCCTGTTACCACTTCTCCGGAGGAGGCTTCGGAGATCCAGATGACAGCGTACGATAAACTGGCGCAGTCGCTCGATGTGACGGAGGCATATGACGACGAGGATGAGCTGGAGAAGTTTATTAATGGTTCTCCATGCAAGATCGCAGTTACTCCGCTTGCCTGGTGGAGCAGAGAAGAGCAACGGATCGAATACCCCCGGCTACATAAGATGGCTATTAACGTACTTTCGATTCCGCCTATGTCGGATAAGGCGGAACGTGTCTTTTCAGGGGCTCGGCGTACTGTTTCGTATGACCGTGCACGCCTCGGGGCGGAGAACATTGAGATGACAGAGTGTATTGGGAACTGGAACAAGAATGACCTCATTCGGAAGGTGCACGTACTACCAAATGATGACAATTAGGCTGAAGATCGTTGCAACAGCAGCATGTCTTGCCACTTACTGATAAGCTAATCAATCAGTATCAGTAAACATAGTAATCAATCAATCAGTATCAGTATAGGCCTTATCAATCAGTACTGCTTGTTGAGAAGTCTGGTTGTAGCTGTCAAGACGGTCGCCCAGCTTGTCACTACAGCTTCAGCAGTAATGGTTGAAACTTCGGTCTGCGATGAGATGGTCAGCAGTGTTTGACATTGAAGAATAAGCGATCGAGATGAAGCTCACCTGCGTGACAGTCTCTGTGCTCAAAGTGGCCGTGACGCTAATGGTAGAAGCTGGCACATCAATGCAGGAGCAAGCCGAAGTGATTCGACTGGCAGAGTAAGTTACACCATTGGTCATGCATTTTGGCGGGCTAGCAGAGGCATCTCGCTTGGCCACAGTGCCAGCCGCAAGCGTCAACGTGGTAGTTGAGGTCGGGATTGTTTGCGTGAATACGGTGGTTGTTGAGGCCACGATGTTAGTTCTCCCATCTACGGTGATCTGGGCGCGAACGGTTTCGGTTCTGTGAAGCGGTAAGTAAGATGATCAGATGAGTTAAGGGATGCAGGATCTAACGTGGTTGCTGTTGTTGTAGCGACCGTCGTTGTGAACGGCGACAAACCCGCGCAAAAGTCACTGGCCTGCACGGAGTATCTGGAATCGATAAAACATCGAAACAGGTTGTCGCGGTTGCAATTCCCAGCACGTTCGTAGAGTTGGCGAGGTGACAAGACTGCCGCGTCAACTCCGACAACGATGAGAGCTCCAGTGAGCAGTAGACGACCAATCATAATGAACTTAGTACAACTCGTAGGCTTATCGAGAAGGGTTCAAAGAGACAAGTGAGCACAGTAAAACCACAAACGAAGGATATTAGAGTATAAATACGTCGAACGAAGAGGTCATCCTCCTCCAGTCTGCATCTAGAGATCCAGTGCATAATGGGTCAGCTGCGACAAATTTGGACCAGCCTAGCCTTTATGGTAGACCTGCCTCAATAGTCTCAGTAATAGCCTCCTGGCATATTTCAGCCCGCCACACAAAACCCGACACACCGCATGAGTGGTGAATATTGCAGTTACAAGAGACAGCTACGGGAGAAATCACGCACAGCTAGCAAACTCGTATCCAATCAAACCCGGCTTCCATTGACATCTCACTCTTGGCATTTGGCAATAATGTGGCTAGCGCTGCTAGCATAATGGAGTTTGCGGTGTAGAACTGGATACTCTGATTGTGGATCACGAGAGAAATTTGGGTAGTCTAAGGATGGCTCAGCTGAGGCAATGCAAATCCCAATTAAGTCGCGCCACCACACAATCCATGGTCTTTTTGGCATCAACTGTGGCCGCATTGTGAGTTGGTGGTCATGTCGGCATCGTGAAAGTACAGGAATCGCCCAAATCTGAGATCGACAGGATGAACGGGGAACAGGGCGTTGTTTGGAGAGATTTCTCTTAAGGAAAATGAAAGAAAATTGAGAGCTGGGACTATAAAGACGATGAACGGTTAATCAGAAGCTGATGTGCAGAAAAAATCGAAAAAACAGACAAGAAAATAGTGGTTAGAGAAAGAGGAGTCCATGCATGCTCACCATGTGCTACTTGAATGAAGATAGAAGTCAGCTGCGTTAAGACATCTCTACTCTTTCCGTTCGAGTCCTTTCCTGACTCAATCTGTGAGCATATAAGGAGGAACCATTCTTCCGTTGTGGTACATGTTTCTCGGCACTGAGATATCCGGTCCCCCTTACCCCTGTCTTGACATTCTCACAGTCGGAGATTATCCTGCCTGAAATTCACAACATCCCCATCCATTCAGTTGCTCACACGAGCCAGGAAATTACCAACTCAAGCCATGCGTAGTTCACCAACTGGTATTCTGTGAGGTACGAAAGTTGCAATGCCATATCCCATATATCCTCAATTGCAGATCGGCAATGTCAATTTTCCGAGTTTGCGTACTTCGTGACGTAAGTATGTGAAGGAAACCGTCATTTTTTTATGAACTAGACGCTTCATTACACCGCTCCGACTTTTTGCATGTTGTACCGAGTCATGATGTGGGATCTGTCTCGGGGGAATGAAGCATTGCGAGGATGACAAAAATTCCCTCTTTAGTCTTAGCTCGGTTATGTCAGACCTCCGGCGTGGCACATGAGACCGTATGATGAGCCGAAATGTGGTCCATGGACTTTACACGAGTGCGGAGTTGCGGAGTTGCGGAGTTGCCCTCAAGAGCATGATAAAGGGTAAAACGGCTGGCCCGGCACCGCTGGTAAGTATATAAATACATGGCATGGCCTCACAGTTGAACAACTCGAAGAATTACTTCCCCATTGACCTCCGGAACCCGCCAACAAAAGAGTAAAGATTTCACACCTTGTGGACAGAGGTGCCAAAGACATTATCTATCTCTTCATTCCATCATCCTACCTCACTCTTCAAGCATGGCTCACGAAGAAACCGACAGGCCAGAGTCATCGTTCCCGCTGGCCAGTCTGGCGCAAGATGGCTGGTCAACGAAGGATGAAGCAACAGCGACATGCTATTGCGGCGCTGTACAACTAGCTTTTGTGAGTTTTCCCAGGTACCTCAACAAGACACTTATCTCATCGTTTTCAGCCTCTATCAAAGCCAGGATTTCTTTTCAGCTTTGTCTGCCACTGCAGTGACTGTCGCAAAATCACGGCTTCAATGTTTTCCTCTGGTTTCGTCATTGTCGACACACACTTGAGACACGTTCGTGGGGAAGAAAATCTTACGGAATTCAGCCAATCCGAAACAATTGAGCGCAAAGGGAACGTCATGGCCAACTTCTTTTGCAAAACGTGTGGGTCACTGATGTACCGAAGGGCTGGGAGTTATCCAGGGGTTAGTCTACTGAGGATTGGCACTGTGGATGATTTCAAGCTTGCGGAGACTGCATTGAGGCCAACAATCGAGCAGTATATAAAGCACAGAGTGGGTTGGTTGCATGATATCGAGAACATGGCGCAAACTGATGGGCAGGCTGAGCCTTGAGCAAGCTTTCTTGTAGATAGGATCGACTTATATCTATGCTATTTACAGAGCACTTAACTCTTATTCACTATTAACATTTCGAGGCCGCTCTTAACCTGGTAACTGGAGTTGAAATAGGGAAAGACCTCAGAGTGTTGTAATTTGTAGTCATTTAGTAACTGTGGATGGATTGAGTGTTGGGAATACTAAAATTGTAGTGGTGATTGTGACAATGCCAAAAATTGGTATGAAGCGTACAGCAATATTCCACCAATAATAATATGACCAAAACTTATTGCATCTGGCTATGGTTAGCAGTCGAGATCTAAAATTTTGTTCCCATTTATACCTAATCTTGATACATATCGTACCCTGCTTCTATAATCGCGTACCTCGCTTCTATACCCTATTTTACCAGCTTGACAGTTTGTGAAACTTCTTTTTCTACCGTTATACCCATCTTGAGGTCCTTGTTTGGCGACCAAACGCCAACTTCGTCGTTCGTCGGCCTAGTTTCCCTTGATGATATTGCCTTTGACTGAATACGACCCTCACTTCTGATGTCACCTAGCTCCAGACTCTCTTCGGACTCACCCACCGTCATAAAGCCGCTTCGCATTTTTGAGCCCATCTTGGGAGCAGTGTTGGCGGAATTTTGAAAGTTTCGCGATTCGTACGAGGGTCCATATTGGTCGGTTCTTTTTGCGCTGGACAAGAAGCGTCGAAAATTTTTGTCGAAGATGGGTCGTAACAGAGGGAAGCACGCAACGAGAATGACCACACCACATTCGGCATATGTCCATGTTATGACTTGGGGTACGGAATAAGAGAAGTCGTCGAAATCGATTTTTCGGAGGGAGAATAAACGGATGATTGCAAAGATAACGGAGCTAAGCTGTCAGCCAGCGAACTAGTGCAAGTCTATCAGGAGCGGCGACTTACACAACCCCAATGCCAAATATGCCGAAAAGTGCCATCTTGTACGGTTTCTTGACCTGCAACCCCCAGATCACCGGGACAGGTAGAAGACACATAGATACATCTACGATGACATTGATGATACTGACAGCAGTATAGCCTGCAATCTGATCCCCACATGTGCCATCAGTTGTAGGATCCCAATTCTTTTGAACGGGACGACATATCAACAGGCCGATGAGGAGTGTCATGATTATCCACGCTGCCTGGACAACGATGATAATCCAAGTGCAAATCTAAATCCAGAATAAATAATCAGCGATTTGATTGGGGTTCCGCAAGAGGGCAGCTATGACTTACACAAAACATACGAACGGCAAAGACGCGCTTGAGCATCCACAGAATGCTCCATTTGCTGGTGCACATCGAAAGACCGTACAAACCTTGAATGGCCAACATGCTTTGGCGGCAAGTCATTAATGTAAGCAACGCAATAACCTCTACGTTATTCAAGTGGCTGGCTGGAAACTTACTTGTGTCAACCTTGCAACATGGCCTTTACCCAATTGATTCATGTGATAGCCAACGCCACCAAAATACAGTACTAGATCCAGCTGTTAGCATTACTAGTAGTTTTGGGGGATTGTTCTAGAACGTACGCAAGAAAAATACGACCGACATGCCATAATACGCAGCCTATTGAAGTGGTGAGTGGATTAATCGCAATGATTTTTGCGAAGCGTCATTTTCGTACCACGGAAACATAGAACAATGTATCCTCGACGTTCAGGGGTGTATTTCGCACCCGTCTCGCATATAACCGGAGCGCAGACCAGACAGCAATCAAGACGCAGAAGATGATGACCGTTAGCAGAGCTTGACGAACCCCTGGCCTTGAATTAAGAGGGACGGTCGTCGTGGTAAGTTTCTCCATATTAGACACCATCGCGGCTCGTAGTGACTCGTGGAGCCAACAGCGTGGCTCAAGATAGGTTGAGAAGAACCGTTCGACTACCGTGTGTAGGGAGATTGGGGGAGGGCAACTTGTTTTTCATCATCTGGTGATCGTTTTCCATCCGTTGGGGCCCCGGGGCTGGAAAATGTTCCTGGAAACACGTCTGCCGAAGGTTTGTAGACGAATCGCCACTTTTTCCCACCCGGGGTTGCATTTTCGTTCTGCCTCGTGGGGCGGCTGTTGGCCATCAGGGGTCTTGTGAAGCAGTAACTGGGGTATTTATTACCAGGGTGAGTTGACCGGCATACGTAGTAAAGAGGGATCATCACGGCCTTCCGCATTGAGCATGTGATGTTCTCGGCATGCAGCCAGTCTAAGTTGACCTTGGTCTTCCTGTTTCTTTATTACTTGTTCATTTGACATCACACGTTTCACTACCTACCAGCATTTATCTTTGAGACGAAAAGGTGCAAAATCGCGATCTTCTAAGGGTCACTTTCAGTGACAATAGCACCATCAAAACCCTTGCACCAACAAACTTTCCTATGAGCGACATCGTTGTTAGTTGCTGACAAGGGAGCGCGGAAGCGGTCCCCGTCATGCCGACCACAGTAATGTTACATTGAGGCAATCCATCAAGACTACTATGGTACGAACAAGTTACACAAACAGGACTTCGTAGCATCCGTCGCGGGGTGGTCCGGGAGCTAGCATTCCACCGACAAGGGGGTTTGGAAGAGGTCCCCTAATGCCGACGCTGGTGAAGTCACATGGAGACAATCGGCCGAGGCCTCAAGAAGAGCCCATCGCCTGCGGCGTAGCCATCTCTCACAAGAACTGATCTCGGCTGTACTCCATATTCGTGGTGCGATCGTCCAGCGCTAGAGCAATTGACTCTCTCTCCCTTCGCTGATTGACTGGGGATCCACCCACATACCTGAGTCAAACAGTCACGAATATATTAAACGCGACTTGTTCTCTATCCCTCTAATTGTGTGAAGGCTCGATCTATGTGGATTTCGGTATCGCTCAAAAACTTGAAGAGTCAGCCAAGGAAGAAAATAGCATTTCACATCTAACGAGAGTAACTTTGCGCTCAAGCTTAACTTGACTTCCCCACAGGTGCCAATCGACTGCCCTCTGCATTAGCAGTTGAACGCTTGATAAACGGAGTCGGCGACATTGCCAGTGCTACGCTGTGTTGGCTTGGCATCACGCCAAATGCAGGGGTACTATGCGATACGTTTTACGAATACAGGGATGCTACTCCTAGAGACCAATATGGTAGGCTGTAACTAGATACTACTTGCAGGCCCTGCATTTGACCTGCTAGGCCGCGTGGTCGTGCAGATGCTGGCCGCGCAATGATGCCATTTGTCGACCACAGGCATCGATTCCTTCTCCCCTCCCCCGCTTCCAGGACGGCATCCCACAGGATTTCTTCCACATTTCTACATTACTGTCTTTCCTCGCCACCTGTTCGCCTTTTGCACGCTCCGAACGGACTTGCTTCTTCGGTGTTTGATACGACGTCGATCACAATGGGCTCAGTCACTTATGATTACATCATTGTAGGGGGCAGCCTCGCCGGCTGCGTCCTTGCCAGCCGCTTGCACCAGTATGAAGATGCCAAGATCGTCCTCATTGAAGCTGGTCCTGATACCCGCACGCGCCCTGATACCCCGAACCCTCAGACGTTAAACCTTGGCGGAGACTTGGACTGGAATTACGAATCTGAGCCAATCCCCGGATATCTTAATCGGACCATCCCCGTCAACGCTGGAAAGGGGGTGGCGGCTCATCCATTAACTCGGGTATGTGGAGGTTGCCGTGCGCACACTACACGAGAAGGAAGCCGACTAACCAAAATTTGAACCCAAAGGCGGTTGGACTCGCGGTTCCTCTATCGAATACGATGAGTGGGCCACTCTCGTTTCCGATGAGCGTTACAGCTATAAGGGTCAAGTCCCTTGGTTCAAGAAGGCCAAGCACTGGTTCGACAACAAAAACCCTGAGCAGCACGGCCAAAACGGACCAATCCATATTGTGTCTGCCGAGTCTGCCAACCGCACGTTCCCACTGAGTGAACATGCTATTGCAGGTTGGGAGGAGCTCGGTGTTGAAGCGCTTCCCGACTTGGACCAGAATGCTGGTGACAACCTTGGTCGTGCTTACATCTGCCAAGCTAGAAACAAAGGCAAGCGTTTGTGGTCTGCAGGAGAATACCCTCTCGAAGGCGTCGAGATCCGCTTCAACACTTTTGTGAACAAGATCATCTTAGATACTAGTGGCAAAACGCCCAAGGCTACTGGTGTCGAATTGGCCGATAGCACTATTGTGCTAGCCAAGAACGTCGTTGTTGCTGCCGGAACATTCCGTTCTCCCCAGCTCCTTCAGCTTTCAGGGATTGGTTCTGCTGTCGACCTGAGGCAGGTTGGAATCGATGCTGTCGTCGATCTCCCAGAGGTTGGCCAGGGTCTGACTGATCACACGTCTTTCTTTCAACACTGGCGTCTACGTGACCCTTCTGCCGGATACACCCTTGGCTCGCCGAACCCTCTCTTTGCCCAACCCCAGTACTCAGAGGGAGTGCCCATGGACTGGATTGTCTCCACTACTGTTCCCAAGGAGGGTCTCGCCGAGGCTATCAAAAAGGACGAGGGTACTGAACCTGATGCCGCTACCCACCCCTTCCTTAGCAAGACACGTACTTTCCTAGAGAATATTGTGCTATATGCCAAGGTTCCTTTCGCTGGCGTTCAATTCGATGCTGAGCATATGACAACCGCTATTGTCAGTTTCTTGCCAACCTCAAGAGGCAGTGTTTCTCTCAGGTCCTCTAATCCTGAGGACCAGCCCAAGAGTAAGTACAACTGTATCTCAAAATGCCTTGCTGAGATTCTCAAGAAACTAATTATTTTCATAGTCAGCTTCAACTTCTTGTCTACTGAGGTAGACAAGTACATCTTTCGCCAGGGTCTTCGACAGCTTACCCAATTCATGCTAGGTCCCAAATTTGGCCAGTTCATTGAGGGTGAATCAGTTCCGGCGGTCCTCGGCCTTGACCCTGTGACGCTTGATGACAGTGACGAAAAGCTTGACACCAGGCTGGCCTCTACCAGTTCCACAACATGGCATCCTGCTGGAACCTGCTCCATGGGCAAGGTTGTGGATACAGAATTCCGGGTCAAGGGAGTTGAGGGGCTGAGGGTCGTCGATGCTTCAGTTATTCCCCTTGCGCTGAGCGCTCATATCCAGGCACCAGTTTATGCTCTTACTGAGCAAGCTGCTGCTATTATTTCTGGAAAGGCTTAAGAGAGTAACTAGTAGCAAGATAATAGAAGATATACTACCAAAATATTATGCTATAGGCATTTTCAAGAAGAGGTATTTGAAACTTCAAATGTTCCAATACCTATTTATTTTCAATGTATCATCTATTTATGAACTAAAGCCAGCGCAAACAATATTTACAAATAGTTTTGAACTCTAAACTTTAGCTGCCATTTAACTGACATTACGTCATTTGCAAATAAGTATCTATTTTTGGCACCTCGATGTCTGGTAATGGCCCAAGTAAACGGCACCCCCCCTTCCCCCAAGATTCTTCCGTTCCCATTCGCTGCAAAGATCATACGCATAGTCGGCCTGGTTTCAACGTATATTTCATATCATAAAGGATGAAATCAATGTTCACGGATATGTTTGTCTTCTTTCCTGGACACAATTCCTATCCATTTGATGAACAACAGCGTAGAACCACATGATACATCAATAACGCTCACTGTATGGATTCATACTGATTCGTCACAAAAGCCACTCACTTGCATTGGTAATTTCATCAAACACATGCACACGTCAACGACATCCGGCTGAGCAGTAAAGAGAAGATTAATTTCCTCTAGCAGTCTCACATCTCTCTCATTCTTTGTTGAGTGCCTATCCAAACGATTCGGGATCAAAACTTGATGCCCAACGTTTTTCTATTCCTCCAACATGATTTTGAACTGGCCAGCGGGTGCATTCTTCGGCGCAGCAATCTGGAGAACCTCCTTGCTCGTTGTAGAGGCTGTGCATTTTCCCTCCCACCCCGTCTCTCCAGCATGCCTAATCGAGAGGATGACGCTCCTCGACTCCCGACTCTGGGCTGCCATGTATTCGAGAAACGATTGATCCTTGAAGTGGACTTCTTCAACCTTTGTGCTAATTTCCTGTTCCACCAACGCCACAATCTGCCGCCCAGTAATATCCTCCGGTCCGTTCAGAACGTACTTGGCTCCGTTGTGCGGGGTGACGTCGTCTTCGAGCAAGAGGCGAGCTGCAAAAACTCCAACCTCATGTGGATCAATGATGCCAACAGGAGCGTCCTCTGCGGCAAAGAGCCTCAACGGTTGCTGCTTCCCGGTCTTGCGGAATTCTTTGACCAGTTCCACGGCAGGGCCAAGGTAAAAGTTGGTAAAGACGTTGGGTTGCAGCGAAGTCCATCGCAGACGTTGAAATTCCGGCGAGCTCAACAGGGTCTCGATGGCCCAATGCGTCCTGGGGTAGTAGGCAGCGCAATCCGGACGCACATTCGCAGCGGTCGTTGAAATGCGAACGACGTACTCGACGCCCGCGTTGAGAGCAGCGAGGTGAAACGTCGACTCTTCGGCGAACTGGTTGGGCTCATTGTGCGACGCAATGAACGCCCTGGTGACATTTTGTTCACGGAGCCAGTCCGCGGTGATGTCAACCCATCGCAGTTCTACCACTTCAACATTGGGCAAAGCAGCGAGTTGCTGCGCCACAGCTCCGCTAGAGGAACGTGTAAGAGCAAGAATTCTGTAGCCAGAGAACGTTTTGCTGGTTTTTAGAAGTTCAGACAGAGTTTTAACAAAGCCTGTAACCATGGTTAACTCCGGCGCTATAACGGAGAGGGCAATTACGGTCAGCCAGCTTGCAAAGCCAAACCCATGTCAACTCCAGCGCTATGACGGAAAGGGCAAATACGGTCAGCTACGATGCTTCAAGAGTTTAAGTTCCGACGGAGACAGCACTGTGCAGGAGCGGGCAGAGAACGCGGGGCGCTGGGGGACTAAGAGACACGGAGATAGTGTTACGAGCCCAGATTGTCTGAAATGTCTGATTGGGTGTATGTCTGTTCTTGATTGCGTCAGTCCCCGCTCTGAGTCCCTGTACATCCTTTATGCTGAAGTAGCTAGAAGGATATTGCTATAACAATTACACGCCCAGTTATCCAAAATACACACCGTGACAACATTGCATGTTCCCATAAACATATTGTTGGACTGACCCTCGGGTGGGGGAATAAGGCCCGGATAAGAGTAACCCTCTGGTACATCAATATCCTGTCTTAGTCATAGGGTGTGAGATTGACCCAAAAACCCCTCATAGGGAAAGAGGGGCCGGAGGGAACAAGGAACATAAAAAAAAATAAAAAATATCATCATCTTTGGGCTCCACTGCATTGACTGATCGAATTGTCCGTATCGGATCTAGCACATATCCAAAAGCGCAGTTGCGGAATCAAAATGCTCCCGTAGCTCGCCCAGGCCTAGCCGGTAGACGTTATGCGAACTCCGCTCCGCAAAATCCGCCTCCGCTTTTTAGTAATCCAAGTCCGAATCCAACGTCCGTCCTCTGGAGCTGTCGTGCAGGTATATCAGCACCGCTCTGCCAACGTACCAGTGGGCATATTATCAAAACATTCACTCACCAACCAAAACCAGAACCAAAACAACACTCACAATGAAGGTTGCTATCGTAGGCGCTACCGGCGAGACTAACCGGTCTATCATTACCGCCCTGCTTCAGCGCCGAGAGGACTTCGTAAGCACTATAAACCCCCTATCGCTGCTATGCGCTAGTTAGCGGGGACTAACAACAACCCAATAGGAAATCACCGCCTATGTTCGGCCGGCCTCAATCAATAAGCCAGAGGTTGAAAGCGTTAAAGACCAGGGCGTTGCAATCGTCCCTTTCGAGCTTGAATCGCCGCACGAGGTGCTGGTTAAAGCACTCACGGGGCAGGATGTTGTCATCAGCTGTATCCTTCCCTTCACGTCCGACTCCCAAAAGGCTCTCGCCGACGCGGCCAAGGTCGCAGGTGTGAAGCGGTTCGTGCCCAGCGCATTTGGGTCTATTAGTCCGCCAAAGGGTACAATGGTGCTTCGAGAGATCGTAAGCCCCCCTTACTAGCCTTAAAATATTAGTTATAGGTGTTAACACTCTACAGAAAGAAGATGTTCTTAATCATATTAAGAAAATATACCTACCCTATACTGCAATCGACGTCGGATGGTGGTACCAGGGCTCCCTCCCGCGGCTTCCATCTGGCAAGATCGACTATGCGGTTACGTTCCCCAAGCCGAATATATATGGCGACGGTAACTTCCCATCGGCGCTCACCGACTTAAGGGATGTGGGTAAGTACGTCGCTCGCATCATCGCCGATCCCCGCACGCTCAATAAGTCCGTCTTCGTGTATAACGAGATATGGACGCAGGAGCAGATCTTCACACTACTCGAAAAGGGCAGCGGCGAGAAGATCCCGCGCGAGTACTTGTCCAAAGAAGAGGTCGAGGCCACGATCGAGGCCGCGAGCAAGAGGTACTACAACGAGGAGTGGTCAGTCCCCAACCTCTTGGGCCTAGCAGTGGTGCAGTATGCCAACTCGGTCTGGCTGCGGGGGGATAACCTTCCCGAGAGTGCCGAGTATCTTGGATACCTGAGCGGCAAGGAACTGTATCCCGATGTAGAGACCATCAAGTTCGAGCAGTATATTGCAGAGGTATTGGCCGGCAATGGCAAGGCGACGTACGCCAACCGCACTTTTGACTTGGGGACCAAGGACGGCGAGGACAGCAAGTGAGCAGTAGTCAGCGACCGAGCGAGGGGGATGGCGCCGCAGACGACGCCTTCGCCGTTCGTGACTTTGCCGCCGGTCTCGATCAGGTTCTGACGGCTTGGAGTAGATATGGTGGCGGCCGATGATAGCTCATTGTACGATAGAGTTTGAGAACCCAGGAGCTAGTAATCTGCTACGAGGAGTATTATTCATTTCCATTAGAGTTGGAGTCACGATTCAAGCACAAAGTAGAACGTGACATGCAACAAATAGGTCTTAGATAGTCCCTGATAATCCACACATGAGATTCGCCGATTGTACCGCTGATCCCTTAATTCGTTGTACACAAGACCCAATATCCAACCGAACCCTGACGAGGGTGAGAAGCAAAAATTAGACACGCCGTAGCACCAAATACACTCAGGTTAGAATACCTGAGATGCCCGTCGGCATCAAATACGGAATCAACGCCGAAGAAAGAATACTTGCAATATTCCGTGCCATGTCTGACTTCTTGCCCAAGCAGTAGAGGGCTTTGGTACAGTCCTCACACCGCCTGGCCAAAATCATTATCGTAGGACTTTCCAACGAGGATGGGTCATGTCGGACTGACTCCTCCACCTCAGTCAGATGAAGGATGGCTGCCTTGGTGAATGCCCGAATTAAGATCATCAGTGTGGCTAACAATCAAGCTCGAACTTGACAATTCTCAATCAAATTCGACTTCTCGTCAAGTCAAGTTCTCAAGTCAAGTTTAAGGGTTATCGTCAATCAATCAAGTTAAAGGAGTGTCAAGTTGTCAAGTACTTGATGCCAATAATTACTTATTTAGGATGGCTAGGAGAGGATACCCTAGATATCGCTAATTAGCCAATTACATCGCTTAGAACTAATTATCTAAGCTGCGCAAACTCTAAACCCTCCAGAATCGACGTAAATCGCACTGTACGAAACGTAAACAGCTTAGCGCAATGGCCCTGTAAGGTGTGTCCCCCTGGGCGAAATAAAATCCTACTCTTTCTCCATCAAATATCTATTAACAACGCGTCGAATCGACGCGTTATTATGTCGCTACACGCGTTCTGGGGCCCAAGTCGGCCATCAAGTACTCGAAGCTTATCTACGATGTCTTCTTCAAGGCAATCTACTGACCTAAACGAGCCGCTATTGTCGACCGAGCAAACGTCAGATGTAGAGCAACCTCTCCATCGATCTACCTGCCCTCCACACTCTCTCTCGTTCCCAATTGACTGGGGCGTGCTTCGGCGGCACGATGGCACGATTCTCAAGGGTATACAATATCGCATACGGGACAAGAGGAGCGTGGGCAGACGAGTAAAGGTCTTATGGATCTATTCGTATGGGGCTGAGCTGGAGTATAGTAATGACAAGTACTTCCTCTGCGCCGATTGCCATACCAAGAAGCGGTATATCAGTCAGCTATTTGCAGCAGAATCGACGACTGCTGCAATCCAGCATCTTATAGAGTTCCACAATATCAAAAGGCCTTCGAATTCGACCATCGATGACGACGATATCGACGCCAACAACGCTGCAGAAGTCTTCCAGCTCGTCATGCCATTTAATGAGGATGAATATAAGCAAAAGCTTATTGACTGGGCCATCAAGCTACGCCTCAGCTACCGAGAAGTCACGGACGAGGCGACCACTGATTTACTCACATACGGCAAGCCTTCGCTCGCACGCCTGCTGCCAACGCATCACTCAACGCTCTCGCAGTGGGTGAAGGATTCGATGGCAGCACGCTTGCCATTCATCATCGAATTGGTGCAGTCTGCATTCAGCAACATCAACCTCTCGATCGATGGATGGCGAGCTCACAATCGCAGAGAATACGTCGCTGTTTGCGCACACTTCGTCGACGGCAAAGGTCATCCTCGAACACTCCTCCTCGGCTTCCCACGACGTTATGGCGGTCACACCGGCGACGACCTCGCAGCTCTGGTAAAGCCAGTAATTCTACAATACGGCATCGGCGAGAAGCTCGGCTCCTTCGTTATGGATAACGCTGGTGATAATGACAAATGCCTCGAAGCGTTACAGCGTTCCTTCTCCTCGATCGATCCAGAAGCAGACCGTATTCGGTGTATCGGCCATATTATTAATCTCGTCGTTAAGGCTCTCTTATTTGGCGAAGGCGTCAGCGCATGGGAGAAGAACCTTATTGAGGCTTCGGAGGAGCAGCGTGTAGCTCTCTGGAGCCTCAAAGGCGTCATTGGCAAGCTGCACAACCTCGTTATCTACATTAATCGCAACGACGCGCGTCGCGAGCTGTTGAGAGCTCGCATGCGCGTCACGAAGACGAGCGACGGCAAGCTCTTCGTCGGCGTGCTCCTCAATGACGGTGGCATTCGATGGAACGCGACATATTACATGATCGAGCGTGCTCTTAAGTGTCGCCCTGCCATCGATCTCTACCAGGCGCAGTGGAAGCCTCCAGATAAAAACGACAAGCACAAGAATGACTTCCTCACCGAGGCTGATTGGCACGAGCTTGAGCTTTTCTATAGGCTCCTGCAGCCTTTCGAGCGACTCACGAAGCGACTACAAAGCCGTGCAGATAACGAGGGCAACGAGGGTGGCCAAGGCTCGGTGTGGCAAGTACTCTACGCCATGGACTTCCTGCTCACGAAGCTTGAGAGCGTCAAAGAAGAGATTGACGTCATGGATGCAGATAACGAGGATGCCCTTCCCCCCTACTACTCCGCCGGCGTGCTCGCTGCATGGTCAAAGATCAACACCTACTACGAGCTTACCGACCAGTCGCCGATCTACCGCATGGCCATCGCCCTCCACCCAGCCTACCAATTCGAATACTTCAGGGAGAAGTGGTGGAAGCGAGAGGATTGGATAAAGACAGCAGAGAAGGAGCTCACTGTATATTACGATCGCTTCGCTGCAGTCACAGTGGCCACTGAGCACGTCGACCAAGCCGAGACCTCTCCTTCTTCCTCGCCGACAATCGATGACGAATTCGATGCTTGGGGCCATATAACAGATTGACCACGCCGTGGCAAGAGGAGGAAGGTGGAGACTGAGTGGGAGATCTGGATAAAGCAGGTGCCGTCGAAGGATGATAGGACCGTTAAGAATCCTCTGGGGTGGTGGGTGGACCGACGCCACGTATGGCCTGTTCTCAGCAAACTTGCTCTTAACATCTTCAGCACGCCAGCGATGAGCGCAGAGCCAGAGCGCGTATTCTCTGACGGTAGTGAGCTCATCACCGACAAGCGCAACGGCCTCGGCGATGACACAGTTGAAGCTGAGATGATACAGAAGAATTGGATTACTTCAAAGATCTTGCGCGGGATTTCTACACCGAGAGGTCTATACAAATTACCTGATTAGGCATAGTATAAAATACTCCGTCACCCCATGCACATTGGAGCGGCGATTGGGTGCATGGGGTAGCCTCAGCCGAAGGCTGTGTGTCCGCGGGCCGGGAACCTATTACTACTACTGCATTATCTACGTACTGATCCATTGCCATGGCCATTCTTCGTATTATGTGACATGTACGGATTCCGTATGAGCACCTGTCGCTTCCTAAGCTCCTGATCCCTCATCTTCATCTTCATGCCATCCGGGGGAGACCCGTAGACCAGGTGATTACGATCAAATGGTGCATCCAACTGTTCCAACATCAGACCGCCGAGCGTTTTCACGCGAGAGACAGCCACGTAGCTTAAACCAGTCTGAAAGTCCCGGCAGGACAGATCTGTAACTATCATGTCTTCGGTGATGCTTTGTGACTTGTGCACGGTAGTTGCGTAGCATACGATCAGGGGAAACTGGGTGCGAGCGCAGAGAGTGGCTCCGATGAGGAAGTCCCTCTCCACTGGGAGAGTCGGCACAATCTTCTTGCCATCAGCGGTGGTCAGGAATACCGGTCCGCTGTATTTGTCAAACTCCATCATGATAACACAGGGAGGGTCTCGGATGCTTCCCGGCCCTGTGGAACCTAGCAGCCAAGTAAGAGTAATCCAAACCAGTTGTGCTGCTTCGGACAGTAGATGGGTCAGAATGTGAGGCGATTGGATGCGCCGTTGGCTGCACGGGAGGTGAGGGAGCTAGAGCACGGAAATGCCGCGTGCTTTGTTGGGTTGGTGGAATTGGAGTCCCCAGCACTATGTGCGGCTGGCTAATTGACTCTCCGAATAAACTCCTAGCTGTATGAAGTTGCCGTAGCTTCAGTGGCGATGTAGGCTGGGTTCCGGATCTCTCATTAGGAGGCGATAGGCCAGCATCTCCGTCGGTTCTTTTCGGGGCAGATCTCTCAGCTGAGGAAGGACGGACGGCCAGGTGCCTCAACGTCAGGACCGCACCTTTGGATCTGGCACGCTTGATCAGGTTAGGGAGGCATATAGACTATACCAATGATGTCAGTTACCTCGGAATTGCGCTGGTCCCGGCATTCCAGGCAGGCTGTAGTTTGATTGGCAGATTTCCATCATTTCCTCCTGCTAGTGAAGTCACTTGCTGGTTTTATTTGGTTGCAAGACGGGCAATGGACTCCAAAATCAGATCCAGGGCTCATATTACCCCTAGAATCGGAATCCATCCTCAGTCATACGGTGCATCGGGATCGATAATGGAAGAAAGGTTGCTTGGCCAAGCAAACGAACAGATCGCCAGGCAAATTTGGCGATGGTACGGATAAACAAAGAAGTAAACAAAGAAGTAAACAAAGAAGCAGTGACAGATGGTGGCTTGCGGATACCCACCTTTTCTACAGCTGCCAACCAATCCAGCCTTCTTTAGCGACTGGCAATACAAAATTTGGACCAATCAGATCCCGAGAAACTTATTTATCCCTGTCTGCACCAAACCCTCATTATTCGGGAAAACTTAAGAACTAATGTAGAGTCAGCCTTCGGCTGAATCAAGTACTTGACAAGTTGTCAATCGAGGCCGCTGATTAGTCAAGTCAAGCTTCAATCGAGCCAAGATAGGTTCAATCAATCGAGTTTGAGGGCCGAAATTGAACTCGATTGATTGTTAGCCACACTGCCGATGACCTGCTCGCCAGCCACGGTCTCGCAACGGGTGCACTCACCATTCCGTCAACAGAAGCTCAACGCACAGCTCGCCTTAAAGGCAAACAGCAACGCTTGCTAGCTCAGTTACGGGGGCAGCTTACACCCGACAACCCTGGTGCGTCGACACCCTTCGCACGGGAACGCCAGAGAATCGAGGCGGCCGTGCAGGCAAAGGAGTATGCATTCCGGTTCGAGCAGGTGATATCAATCGACGCTCCACGGCTCGTGCGCCAGCGCAGGAACTTTCACACCGTGCTGCAGCCCATCTTCCAGCTCATGCGACTCTTCCTCAAAGAGAAGCAGCTCTATGCCGGTGTTCTGCGACGGTTCCCTCCGGAGATCTTTCCGGGTATGCTCGTAGCCTTTGCCAAGGTCCTGGAGGCGGCTATGGCTGAGATGGACTGTCGTTTCCGGGAGGGAGGGTCGAAAGGATTGGGCATGGCCCTCTCAGAAGGCGTCGCTGCTCTCGATCGGCTAGGCAATTTTTGCTTCACGGGCGATCCGAGAGTACTGCCCTCCAAAGTCATGAGGCTCCTAGGGACGATGGATAGCCTACGGACGTGCGGGTGGCCATTCATATCGCCGCGGATGCTCGACATCCGGGAAGGACGAGGGCTTGTCAACCTGGTAGGGTGGCCTCAGCTGAGCAACGGGCGGCCTGTTCTGATGCATGTTGCATCGCTCGAGTATCACTACAACCGCTCTGTGGCAGCCAACCGCCACAGTCAACTCTGGTTCGCCGAGCTTGGAGGCCGATCGATAGATGGGGTGCATAGAATGACCTCGTTCCTGAACGAGGTATTCCGAGACCTGTGGGTACCGGAGACGGTCGCCTTTATCTGTCAACAAGTTCGTCGTGGTCTTAACCGCGGCCTCCGCAGTGGTGGTGGTGGTGGGTCACGAAACGACGGCGATCTGAACAATGCTGGTAGCCGGGCGATGGTGGCGTTGGTAGCATGGGAAGAAGGGGACACTCCATTCAAATTGTCGTATGTCTATCGTTCTGCACCCCTGCTATCCCCTTCACTTCCTTCCGATGATGATCGGGCGAGAGCTATGCTGACCATAGGCGTGATTTTACGTTTTCCGATCGCAGACGTTTGGAGAAGCTTTCGGCCGAAGTTCTCAAATTCGATGATCGGTCGATCGACGATTCCAAGATAGTGTTGAAGACACGACGAGACTTTGCTGAGGAGGTGTACGTAGCATTGATGGAAGGCGGTAAGAAAGGCCACGCAGGAGTAGAATCCATCGCACCGACTCGTTCAACTTGGCCTTCTATCCTTCGGGCCGCCATCGAGCACACTAGAGGAGGCTTCGCAACGAGGGCGCAGTGGGTTTCAGGCATCGCGGCCGCCATGGTGTCTACGAAGATTGAGTGGGTTCCTGGTTCTCATCGTCGAAGGTTGACACATCAGCAAGTGGTACAGCTTGTCGGAGCGGCAACGCCAGCAACTGTGCTTGCAGCACGGCCTAATAGTCTTAAGCGACGAGCATTAGAGGCAGAGGCTCGCATGGCAGCCGAGCCAGTCGACGGCAAGCGAGCGAGAATACGGCAGCGGATTGACCTTGGCTACGAGATCCCGTTCAAACAGGTCCCCGATATCGTGCACAGGGGCTTCAACGAGCTGCAACGTCTGTTCGCCAAAGGAGATCAGCGTGTGCTATCTCACTATTGCGTGGCGTACTGCTGTCTAGCAGACTGTCTCGGAGACCCGTTATGTGATCTCATGCTCATCCTGACCTTGACTATCACGGCATCGAGTGCAACCCCAGAGGTTCAACCCAATACAAAGGTCTTTAGCGTGACGACCAAGCGGAGAGATCCGGCTCTTTTGGCAGCAAACATGGTCACGAGAATGCTCTGGTTTCTGCGGCCGAAGGAATTTCCGTGGGAGAAAGATGACGGGCAAGTGCTACGAGTCTCTGAGATGACAAAGAAGATTGGTAAGCTATTTCACAATCAGATCACACCCGAAAGATATTGCCTCTACGACGTGGTCCGCATACTGAAGCTGATCGTTCTGTGAATTGCAGAGCACAAGGGAGTCAATAATCGACTGCTTCGAGAATTAGGGTGGATCCAGGTCAAGGGCAGTCGAGATAGCCCGCGAAATTGTGAATCGCGTCTCGCGCCAGAAGAGGAGCTCTATAAGCTTCGTAGAGACCTCCTGTTTCTTAGGAAGGAACCGAGAAACTTTATTGGGTGTATCTTCAAGAGTAACCAGCAAGAATGGGTGGATAGGTGCTCGGCTATCATTCGAGACAGGTAGTTGAACCAGAAATAAAATTCTCAATGAACTAGATGGGATATACGTCGGTGATAATGTACCAGTCAAAACGTACAATACCCAACCCAGCGGCGCTTACATACATGCCTTGCGAAACCCTAGAAGAGACTAGCGAGCGGCCCTATGCCGCCGACTTTACACTTCTTATGAGTGAAAAAAACCCCCAATGCCCGAGTCCCGCCTCTTTCTCTGTGTCTGTCGAGGATCATTGCCATCATTCTGTCGGATAGTCTTTCTAACCCTGCGAGAAGCCTCCTCCTCGGCAGTCCTTTCTTGCTCCGCCCCCTTAGCTTGTGCTTTTGTGAGAACATACCCACGATGGATTGAAACCCATGATGATGAGTTTGCGCCGTCGCCGTCTTGGGCTTGCTCAGGATTTGTGGCTAGAAATGCCGGCCACGCGACTTCTTTGAACTCTTCCTTCGTCAGCACTTCAGGACGGGGTTTAGGTTGCTGTTGAGTTTGGCGGCCGTTTTTCTGTTGCTGTGTCGTCGACTGAGTAGACGGCGATGGGTTGGGCTTTGTGGAGGTTTGGGGCCCTGACGACGGCAGCGGCTGCCACTCCTCGGCAAAATCGAAAGAGAAGCTGGGCCTGACTCTCTCCTCCAGCTGCTGGACCTGCGACCAACCGTGGCATATTTCGTCAGAGACTAACTTTAGGCGTGATTCGAACTCCCCTCGTCGCGAAGAGGGCATTAAAACGCCTAAGACATCTGACACGTGTGTAACGACGGACTTGACTGCAGCTTCTTGATTTTTTCTTTGCCTGTCGGGAAGAACCCTCAGCAAGGCAGCACGGACATACATCTCCTGAAGATAATTCTGGGTACCGAGACGACCTAAAACATCGTCGAGCTCGCTGTCCTGGGCAGTGTGAGTCGGTCTAAAGATGTAGTCGGCAAGTGCTTCACCAAAGATGACAAGGCCGGCGACGATCCTCATCCGCTTGGCACCTGGCGAGTTGGAGGCCGGGAGCGGAATTCGTTGCTGGCTTGATACCCGCATCCGGAGCTCTATCCATGTTGCGGAGTCTGCAAGGCAAGCATCGTCGAGGTCGCTACGGAGGAAAGCCTCCATGTGTTTTAAGGCAAGGTCGAAGAAATTGGCCAACAGATTCTGGCTACGGGTTGAATTTAGCAATAGGCACGAATTGTGAAATACAGAAAGAGGAAGAAAACAAAACAAAAAAAGAAGAAGAAGAAAAGTAGTTGGGCATACATACATCAGAACTCCTTTGTCCGCGAGACTCTGCAGGTCGATGACGAAAGAGCGAATCACCTTGAAGTTGTCCTGAACTCGGGCTAGCTCAGTAGTCTTGGAGGCCAGTTCCTCTTTCCTGAGCTGCAACTCGCCTTCGACCTTTGTTATCGCTTGTTGGGCATTCTTTAGGTCGGTGGTTTTTGCTTTCTCACTGTTGGTCAATTCCATGGTCTGTGACTCCCATGATTTGGACGTGGCTATCGCCGTTTTTACTTTCTCTTCCATGTGTCGAACTCGATCTCGTAACCCTTGCGAAACGTCTCTTTCTTGTTTCAGATGCTCTAGGGCGTCGGCTCTGACGCGGTCGGCCTCTTCATATCTGCGATGCTCAGATTGCCACTTGTTCTCGGACCTTGTTAGTGCTTGGATGTTTTGATCGTAGGCAGATTCGAGCTGATTGATCTTTGCGCTGAGTTCTTTATTCTCCTGGCACATTGCCTTGAGGCGGCTGAAGTCGCCTCCAGCACAGAACTCTTTGATAAGCGAGAGCAAGCTGTGTACAGGGTTTTCCGGGCCTTCAGAAGGGGGCGAAACGTTGTTGGGTTCCGGGGGTGGCTTGTCAGCTGCCGACGGTATCACTATTGGGACAGAAGTCGGAGACTTTTGCGGTTTCATTGTATGGCTGCAATTTTGACAAGAGCCGCGATGGATGGATGGATGGGGAGGGTTTTAGGCAGCAGAAAGCGCGACCGCGTGACAATTTATACGTCAAGTCGGCCAACTCATGAGGCCGCATAAGTGGGTTCACATCATACATATGATTGACTGTATTTTCGGAGACTGTTGGTCGGACAGGCAGTTCGACAGCCTCGTTTTACGGAGGGTGCAGGTGCAGCAGAGGTTAAGAAGACGAAAAGGGAACTTAGAGGGTGGAGGGGGGATCGCGCTGGTTGGCTGCGACAGTGGGGCGGGTTGGGATGACTGTGTAGGGGGGTCAGTCGGAAGAACCAAGCCAAGCGCTCGCCAGCACATCAAGTTCGTTCCCCATCGTCAATACTGGACGGACGATGAACGGAATGCCTCAGTGTGAATCCAGCCCTAAGTTTGGGGGTGGTAGCATTCCATCTGGTCTCTACAAGAGATATCCTTTATAGGAACTTTAGCGAGGTAGCCTACTTTACCCTATAGTAGGTTAAGTTAATTGTATTCAGTTTGCCTTTGTAATGATGATGATTGTCTTAGGGTTTTATTTTCTTACTACTATTCTTTACGGCTTGTTTTGTAAAACTTTTTTAAACTATTCTTTCTGCTGAGAAAGCTGACAAGGCCATCAAACTAAAGGTAGAGATCTAGAAGGGAGAATGATGATAATGCCGTTGTGGGTGTGGTTAATGTTGACCAAATATGGATTAGGCTTTCCGTATGTCAGCCAATTTGAAGTGGAAGCTAGAAATAGGATAGAAATGATTGATAAAAGGGTTGATTTTATGTATGAGGATTTGCTTATTTAAAAGGACTGACGTGGAGGTTGGAAATGGGCAGTAATGGATCAATAACTATTATTCTGGTATCAATCGGGATGCATTTGGTTCCGCTAAAATTTTAGAAGTTCGGTAGTTTTTAGTATCGGGAAGGGAGGCGCCAGGGGCTAGGGACAGGGGATTGAGCACCGCATAAAGGTAGGCACCCCCCAAAATTTAGAGGCCGCAATTTCTCCACTTTCAACCACACAACGCTAAATTGGGCGACGACGATGACATACGACGACACATGACTGCGACGCGCGACGAATAATGATTCTCGAAAACAATGACGACCGCGACAAGGGCGATACAGGAAGATTGATGAATTTGATGGATCCGATGAAGATGATAAAGCGAGAAGAAGAAGGAGTGGATTGGCTCAGGATCCAAGTGGATAAGCAGTAGGGAAGAGATACATAAGATGCAAGAAGGACAAGTGTCTGGTGGAGTCTACAAAGACAAGAAAAAGGTGGTGAGGATCATCGACGTCTTTTATTTATTATGAGTTGAAGGAAAGTTCAATACGAGAGGGGTGGTCGGAAGCCGATTTGGGAGTCTGGTTGAGCGCATCTGGGTGTTCGTCTAGAGTGCTCATCTGATTGTTCATCTGGTTGTTCATCTCTTGTTTCCTCTACAGTGTCTGGGTTTCCCTGTCGCCTCAACCCTTGGTCTCACTGCCACTGCTTGCTGCTTGCCTTTGGCTGTTGTCTACTGTTGTTGCGGTCTGGTTCCTGGTGTAGTCTGCCAGTCAAGATCGAACGGTTTCTCTCCTCTGCCAGTGGCCTCAACGCGACTCCGGTCTCTCTTCCCCCTTCTCTCTCTTTACGTTCTTCAGGGGGCCGGTCCAGGAAATCTTTATCCTTCCTCGCTGCTACCTTTGGCTGGGCGTTAGTTGCTTACCCGTGACCCTAACCCTACCGGTGAGTTTTGGTTTGACCCGGGAAGTCACGGGCGAAGCGGTGGTTGTGATGGTGGGTTGTGAGGGTGGTCGGGCGGGCAGAGGTGTTGTTTACCCGTAACCCTAACCCTAACGCCAGGTTTTGGTTTGATCTGGGAAATCACGGGCGAGGGCGAAGTCGTGGGCGTGTACGAAGGGGGGAGTTGAAGTTGGAGCTGAAGGCGGAGTAGGCGGAGCGGGAAGAAAGGGTTGAAAGAAGAGTTACCTGTAACCCTAACCCTAACCTAAAGGGTGGGTTTTGGTTTGACCCAGGAAGTTACAGGCGAAGTTGTAGTTGTGGTCGTGAAGGAAAGGTGAAGCTGGAGTTGAAAGCAGAGCGGCTTGGGCGGGAAAAGCGGGCTGGGAGAGGGGTTACACTGTGACCCTAACCCTAACCTAGAGGCTGGGGTTTGGTTTGACCTGGGGAGTCACGGGCGAAGGTGTAGTTGTGAGCGTCATATCGAAATATGGGGGTTAGGGATGATAGAGTGTTCAGAGAACAAAAGTTGTTCAAAACAGAGAGAAAGTGATATAAATAATAGAACAAGAAAAATGCAACCAAATGAATCTAGTCCCATATTTTTCCCTATCCTGTGGAACAAGTTATTGGAGTTTGGAATGTTTGATAGATTGAAGCTTGACATGTTGGTTGCTGACATAAGGAAAGTCTTGGCTCAGATAAATTCTAAATAGGAAAGGCGTTGACCCACTGGAAAGTCTTGGCTCAGAAAAACTCGAAAGTGGAATAGTGCAGACCCGCTCAGAAAGTCTTGGCTCAGAAAAACCCAAGAGGGGAATAGCTCGGTGGCTACCCCTGCGTACTCCAAACTTTCCTGTCTCGAGGAAAGCAACTGCCGAGACTGCCCCTCATTATTTATCTGAATGCATTCTACACCGCCTTGACCCCTAGAAGCCACAATGAACAGACCAGTCGCTCAGTTATTTCATCTATATAACGCATCACTCTTCAGTGATTTTCCCAGTAGATGCACAGTCTCTGCCTTTATCCACGATACTACCGTAGATCTCGGTCCTACAACTAAATATGTCGCTCACGTGTCTGCTCAATAAGTTACTGCTGCCGGCGTTGTTTCATGTCTGATCATCTGTCCTTACATATTTCCGCCACTTCTGCCCTTTCTTTTCGAAGCCATCATCATGTCTCAAAAACAACAATCAAGACGGGGAGGACGACCTAGAAAGGTAGAGTCAGAAGAGGATCGACTAGCTGCGCAACGCACGCATTCACGAAGATATTATCGTCGACGACTGCAACAAGCAGATGTAGACTCTGCCCAACATTCTCAATTTTACCATCATGCCCCTTACACTCCCGCTACTTCGTCAACGAACGTTGACATGCCGGCTTTTCCTGCAACACTAGACGACTTCGCTTTACCGCCATCCAATAGCCCCGAAGACTCAGACGATCCTGGCCCTCCTCTGGTCGACGACTCTATGTGGAACCATTATGACGTCGATCATGATGTCTTTCGAAACCATGTTGAGAATTATCCGTCTGATGTGGACAGTATTACCAGTCATGCATCCGTTGTATCGGAGGGGGGGGATGAGCTATATGATGTATCATCTCGACATTGCCCAGCTGAAGAAGGCAGGGATCAGCATGAAGAGGGAATGCAGGAGCTCTTAGAGTCAGTTGAGAAAAGCCTTCGTATCTCGATACCACCAGCCCAAGGTATCTACCCCGAGTCCCTATAAGCGGTATCCCTAAATCGTGGTTGGGGACTGCCTAACTGATTACAAGCTATAGCTGATGATTGCGACGGCGACGATCATGAATGTAACGATGATAGTGAATCAATCAACCACCTTCGTCGAAGCCTGCCCGCTCCCGATGACTCGATCCCCACACTCGAACAGTACCTTGCCCAAGAATGGGCAACGCATCCGAGCTGCTCAAACCAAGAACATGAAGTAGATCATGATAAGTTGGTCAACACCGGCTGCCACCACTCCTGCAACTCTGTGGAAGATGTTGCCGCTCGGCTAGACGGGCTAATTGATGACGACCATGATCACCACCCGCTCCCATATGTCACTGATCCTTCTTCCGATCTTCTCAACCATACCTCTCACCTTGAGATCCTCCACGGTAGCGACCCTCCTTCCGATGCACAGCAGCCAATGCACTCGCACTGCCGCGATTTCCGAACAGCTTGCCAAATCGCCCTTGAAGGAACCTCCAGTGGCGGCGCACCACCCAGTCTCTGCCTCCCGACCAGACATCGTCTCGCCCAACCCTTTACAGATGACTTCATTCAGAAAACCTTCGATATCGATAGCATTTGTAGTTTCCCTTCTTCCTTGGCTGTTGCAAAACTAGGTATTCAATGGTACCCACAGCCCTACGCCATTTTCAACCACACCGATGATGTACATCTCAGCATCGATATACCGAACACTTTATACCAGAACAACTCTCAACCCCAGGGAACCCACCAGCGACGACGGCCACTACACCATATCCCCAACTATTGCTTCGGGCGGATCCAAGGCTTGATAGACACATTCATCTGGGTGTTTTTCCCAGCCTTGTGCCCTCACACTACACATAATAACCCATACATACAGACCTGCCTTCCTAAAGACGAGTACTCGCGCTGGTGTGACCAGATCCTGCTACCAGCTATCACAGCAGCAGTCCAAGATCCGAATATACTACAGTACATACCCAAAAGCCGCGATATTGCCCAGTCCGACTCACGCGCCCGACAAGAGAACATTTCTACCGAGTGCCTCAAGGAGGTAAATGCGCATACCGACGTACTCGGCCAAGGCAGTAGAAGCAGCTCGCTCTCCTATGTTCTCCAGCATAGACACCTTGATGCTATCTGGCAAGGAGTTCAATCACGCGCAGCCGAGTTCCCCCAATTCGCCGGCATACAACTCTACATGGGGGCCAAGAACCTGAAGCTTGCTTATATGCATGCCGACATTACCCAGACTACCTGTGATTGGCGTAACCAGTGGAACGCTGCCGTTGATGAGAAGTTTCTCGACCCCGGTACTACGTACATCGATATTGGCCGACAATACACACCCCGAACTGGGTCTGCCGCAGAGGCCAACGTGCTACTCTGGCGGCGGTGTTGTCTGAGGCGCCTTTGGCGACATCGACAAGCGTGGAGTCGTCGCTATAATGCTACGGATCTAGCCGAACAAAGCCCGCTCGAGGCTCCAGAGCCACTCAAGCCTGGTGCCGCTCCCCTCCGTTCTGCTGAGTACCCTTGGCTTACGATGCGTGACGCGATTGGCATGACTATCAAGCCCATGTACGAAAGCCGCGAGGTTCTTGAAGGTCTCTTATACAGCCAGTTCTATAATCTCATCAAAATTCCTTTCGACGTCGCCAAGCAATATCCATTTCAGAATCCTGAACTCGAAAAGATGGCCCTAGATCCTTCGTATTTAGCTGATTGCGAAAGATCTACCCGTGGGACTCACGCGAATCAAGCCTCTCTCAAACTTGCATATCGCCTAAGTAAACGCCGAGTCAGAGCCAACTTAGTGTCGGATGGTACAGACGGAGTTTCGGTCCCCTTCACTTACGGTGTTCGAGCTGAAGATCGCATATCTTTGGCGCTCCTTCAACGCATACTCTCTCACTTAGCCACTTCCCAGAAGGTAGCGCAAGATGGTCATAATAATGGTCATGGTAGTTCACCCCCCGATCGGGAGCCGCCTTTCTTTGCCATTCAATCGAGAACGATGGCACGCTTCCTGCATGGGAACATCAACAGATATTGCTTCCTATTCGAGTACATCAAGTCCAAGACTGGACCTAGGTACTCTCTGCCTGAGACTATCGTCATGGCGGTGGCACTTCGAAGCCTTCGTTTCAACATGTCTGGCATTATCGCCAGGGAGTCACTGTTATGGAGAGATCGATGGAACTCGACCCAGAATACCGCCACGCAAGATGGTCAGCGGCAGAAGCTCGAGATCGAGCGCGAGGGGCTTGGCCTTTACAGGACCTCGCAAAAGTACGGGCTTGGTTGGTGGCTTCCGGGCAAATTCGACTGGGATAATTGGCGCTTCAAGAGCGATGTTGGCGACCGACTGATTGTAGGCAATGGCATCCTGCAGCGTGACTACGGTCGTCAATGGAGGGTTGTCCGGGACATCCGTGACGTTCATGCACGCATGTGGCAGGCCCAGCAGTGGGCCCAGCGCTATTCCGTCCGACAGTTGTCAAAGAACCGATGCGTCTGGCTTGAGTACCTGTACAGCACGGTCATCGAGCTCTTTCAGTGCGACGTCTGGCGTGCAGCAAGGAAGACTCTTGACTGGAAGAGCGGCTCCGACCTCACTGACGAGGCAGCTGCTCGATATTCTGCAACTCAGCCTCCACTATACTGCTATGACGTTCTCCAGAGCTCCTTCCATGACCGTCGTCGTAACATCAGCCATACCGGGCCCCATTTCCTGACAGGCAACAAGGTCCGCTCTCCGCACGTGTGGGACCTCGTCTGTGATCTTCTCGGGTTTGACCTCTGCGATGGTTACTTGGAACAGCGGAAAGACCTACAGTCGATCCCCTACCGGATCGCCGTCCGACGTAGTATCGAGCTGATAAGTGATGTGCTGGGACATGCGGAGGCGTGCGGCTGGTTCTTGAAACTGGGCCACCTTCTCCTACTCACGCATTGGATCCTCCCTTGGCCTTCAAACAAAGAGTTTATCTCGACTACGAAGCAGAGCCGCAACAGAAACCTCAATCGGCGGCTTATCTGGGCGTCTCTCATATACGTCGCACCCGAACCCAGGCAATTCCGACATCTGCGCCGTCCAACTATCCCAACATGCCCTATAGAAGACGAGAAGCACCGCATTACAACTCGCAACGGCCTCCAAGAAGCCTTAAACGCCATTTTCGCGGAGCGGTTTGGGCCATCCGGCTGGACACCAGATTCTGACCTTTCTGATCCTCGCTTTCACTGGACGCCAGAGAACCTCCTCCAGTACACCAACAACACCGTATCTATCAACTCTTTTAAAATCGGTCGAGCCGTAAAGCTTGGGGGTGGCAGGGAGGGCAATTTCCCACTGGCCGAACGAGGACGACCGCCAGTCCTTCGCTTAGTGGATCGCATCCGAGGACGCACACTCGAGGAGCTAGACCGGTTATTCAGTGACCTCATCGAATCCGCGCAATCGGAATCTGAATCCCAAGGAAGGTCAGATAATTCCAGATCGCCAGTGCATACGTCCGTATCTGTCCCCAATCTCGTCTCCGACTTCGAGGTCAATACGAACCAGCATGGCCAAAACGCACATGAATCCGTCCAGATTCTCCATCGGAGAGCTGCAACTGAACCGGCAACAACCGGCAATTTGGTCGATTCCACCTCGGCCATAAGCGATACCACAAGCGAAAGTGGTACTGTCGATTCAAGCAGTGAATGGAGTCCTCCTAAGCGACTGAGACGCGCTATACGACGCCGCCAGTGATGTTGTACCTTGATCTATGCCGTCCGGGTCACACCGCAAGCACTTTTACGTTACGCTGCAGCCTCGATATCTTGCGGGTCTATGGAGAGAGATACGGTACAGGCAAGAGCTGCTCCTTTCCCTGAGTACACCGGGTTACGGCTCTATATGGCTTCTAGAGGGAAATCAGCACTTTCAATCAGTCCCGAGACGTCGTGGCCGGCCTAAAAAAACAGCAGCGTCCGAAGAGGAGCGAGTGGCCCGGGAACGTGCATTACAACGTGCACGATCGCAACGATACTACCAACGACAACACGAGCAAGCCGTCACCCCCCATCGCGCGCCGACCGAGTCACAAGAAGCAGAATTCATACCTCACTATCACTATCAACCTCATCCGCCTGCTATAGGGTTAGGGTAAGGGGTAGGTATATTTAACTATCCTCTAGCTAAGGTGCTAAGTTGCTTTTTCTAAACTAAATAGCTATATTCCTTCTCTAATAATTAAGACAGTAAGGAGATAAGAAAATAGAGAGGTAGAAGGAATAGATTAGGAAATAAACAGAAAGAGTAATAAAAAAAAAGAGTAAAATCCAGTAAGAAGAAAAGGCCTAGGAGATAGTAGTAAAGAGAGAAAAAAGATAAAAAATAGAGAGAAAAAGAAAGAGAAAGAAAAATAGGGGAAGTTAGTAGAAGAGACTAAAAGAAAAGATACTTAATAGTTAAAGAAAGAATAAATAGAAAGAGAAAGAGACTTAGGAAGTTTAGTTAGTAGCTATAGAGCTAGAAGCCTCCTGAGACTGAATAGGAGAGAGGTTACTAGTAAAAGTAGGCCTCTGCTGATATCTCTGTCTGAACTGGCTGGTCTCTAGCCCTCTAGCTGGTCTGACTGCAATAGAGGCTGCAGATTGAGCTCTAGTCCTACTAAGGGTTAAGCCTATAGTAGTATCTAGCTGGAAGGCTCCAACAGGGCCTATTAGATGCTGGAGAGCCTTGTAGGCCTGTGCTGAGTCCTTTTCAAGCAAACCACCTGCTGAAAAAATCAAGGGCTGAAAATAGGGGCCTAAAGAGGCATATTTTAGCCGCTTTGCCGCTGCTGCTCTAGCTAGAGTCTCCTGAGCTGTCTCCTTAGCTGATTCTGCATTTATAGCTACTACCTGGATATCGTAGTAGGTACGGCAGCCACCCAGAAGAATAGAAAAATCAGCCCTGAGGCTAGCTAGGGGGTCAATAGCTGGTTCCAGCTCTAATTCCAGATCAGAAATGCAAGAGAGGGCATTTTTAAAGGCATATTTGATCTGTTCATGGCGTTGAATCCATCTTCTGGCCGCTCCTTTACAGGTATCTTCGTGGTTGATATCTGTAAGGTTTCCGCAGTGGTTGCAAGAGCTGCTAGGAGGCCTAGTTGGAAGCAGCAGTCTGTTTCTCAGAGCTTCAACAGCTATAGGATCCGGCAAGGTGTGGGGTTTCTTAGTTGGCAGGATCTGTAGCCATTTCCGCCCTAGATAGCTGCTATTTTCCAGGAGGGTTCTCTGGAAGCTAGGGGCTAGGTTGCTTAGCTCTTTTAGTCTTTTTGCTGTATTACTAGCTAGGACTTCTTGAGCTGTAGCGGGGGTAGCTGGAGCTATAGTTGCAGCAGATATAGCAGCTGGGGTGTAGGAAAAAGCAGGATGAATCTCTTGGATTTGTTCTTTAGCAGCTGCTTTAGCTGCTAGAAAGATTTCCTCTGCTATATCCTGGTGGATAGGGATTCCTAGTCCTCCTTCTCTAGCTGGAATAGCTATAAGATTGGGGTCTAGAATAGGAAGAGAGTCTCCCTGGCTTCTGGTAGCTAGGTGTTGAAGAGCTAGGCGGATAGCTCTATCTGCTCTTCCCACAGCTTAGCTAAGCCTTCTGGGTCTAGCTGTCTGAGAAGGTGTCTCAGCAGGAGATGGATACTGCCTCTCAGTAAGAGCAGAGCTTGTTGTTTGGGAAGCTTCTGCAGTTCCTTGAGGGTTTCCTCCAGCAGGTTGATTTTCCTAGCTAGAAACTCCTTTCTAGCTTCTCTAGGCCCTATTAGGGTCCCTAGAGTAGCTAGGCCTGACTGTCTGAGGTCATCCAGACTGGCTTCCTTACTCTTTCTAGCGTTTAGAGTAAGGGGGGAGTCTTGAAAGGTTTCTCTAGCTGCTGCTAGGCTGCTGGAGCTGCTAGGGGACTTTTTGCTGAGAATGAAGATATCATCCAGATAGGCTATAATGATTGCATGTGGGAGCCTTTGGATAAGAGCTTCTAGAGTAGGTCGGATCCCTAGGGAAAAGAGGAAGGGTCCTAGGGGGTCTCCTTGTCTGACCCCTTGTGCGGAGGCTAGAGTGTAGCCTTTAGAGGTAACTAGAATAGATGGGCTGTTATAGGCCCATCTAGCAGCCCTGTAGAAGGTTGGGGCGTAGCTAGCAGTAGCAGCTGCTATACTAGCCCTATCAAGGTTGTTAAAAGCATTTGTGAGGTCTAGAGTGGATAGACCTTTAAATCTGCTCTTATTTCCCCCAGATATAGCCTCTTCTAGCATAAAGATAGCAGGCTCGACCCCTCCAGGGCTCTGGACCCCTAGCTGGTTAGGGAGAAGCATAGACTTCCTGAAATTGGCTAAAAGAATAGCCTTCATAGCAAGTCTGTAGATCATATCCCCTATAGCTATAGGTCTGACGCCTCCATCTGGCTTTTCCAGGCCAATCAGCCTAGCAGCACAAAGCAGGTCTGATCCTGGGGCTGTTCCTTGTCTGATCATATCAGCTAGGAGCCTTAGGAAGGCTAGGACTTGTTTTTCTCTGCAGGCTAGGTCGAGCAAAGGCCGGGTCCATCCAGATAGGCCTGGGGCCTTTTCTTTGTGAATTGATTTCAGAGCTTTTAGGATAGTCTCTTGGGTTAGGGGCTGGCCTGGACTGGGCCTAGCTCCTCTGTATCTTTAGCCGAAGGCTACTAATCACATAAAGTGACCCTAACCCCGACCCTAACCCAGACCCTAGGAATTATTCACAGGCGATTCTGCCAGAATCGTCCATACAAATGGGATTTCTTGGCCCGTGCATTACCGCAATATCGCTTACTGCTGGGCCGAGTCGCTGATTGGTTAAAATTCGGGGTTAGGGTAACTTGGGTTTAGGGTTACGCAGGGTTACAACTCAGGGTTATGAGGGTTAGAGAAAAAAGGGGTCAGGGTTAAATATGAGAAGGCAGAATAATAGTATTTACTGTTCAGTCATATTCCATCATCCACCATCAACAATCGATACTCAAGTATCGCAAGCACGCAATGAACGAGTATGTACGGCTTGACGAGGAGCACCGGATGCTTATTTGCCGTAAATGCAATACGGCACTGCGGCCGAACACTTTCGAGATGCACTTCCGACGTGCACATCAGTTGACAGGCGACACGCTGAGAGAGATCAACGACCACTACACTGGCATGGACTTGGCCGACCCGGAACATGATACACTCCCAGCCGATGGCAGTGCAGCTATTGAACTGCTCCCGGTGCTAAGAGGTCATAGCTGCACTGCATGCCGACATCTCACAGTAGCGCGAGATAACGCAGTCCGTCACTGGAGAGAAGCACAACACGGCAAAGCAGAGGTTCGGTGGACAGATGTTCTGCTACAGACGTGGATGAGGGGGAAGTATGCGCGGTACTGGACGGTTCGAGGGCGTGGTAATGATGATGATGAGGACGCCGGCATAGTTGCGTCCGATAACGCCGGTATTAGCGCCATGGAAAGGATGATTGCCAGCAGTCAAGCCCAGCTTAAGGCAGAAGATGCTATAAGGCTCCGGATGGGCGACTTAGAAGAGGATATCGACCGAGATTCATCGTGGATCAAGAGGTTGGGTTGGGTGAGGCACTTTGGCTCCCGAGACTTGGTTAGCGTTCACGAAGCGGCCGAGTGGGTAAGGGCAAAGGCGGCGACGGGTGGAAGGGCCCGGCAGGAGGACGAGGAAGCAGGTCGTGAACGGTTACTGCTGGCTCGGCTCGGACAGAGCTTTGACCGCGAGGTGGACCGCTGCTGCTGGCGGCTCGATAGCGTGCCGACAGAGACGCTTCAATGGCTCGCCAGCATCACGGCAGCGAACCCGAGTGGCGTGCCGTTTGGCCGCAAAGGCAAAGAAGCATCAATGAGCAAGTATCGGTCCGTGGGTCACCGGTACTTGAGCTTTTGCTGGAGGGCATATCGCATCGGACGCGAAGAGGCGTTCGAACGCTGGGCGGTTCGCTTCACAGACGAGCAGTGGAGCTTGCTACGCGACGTCGCAGAAGAGCTGGAGGGAGATATATTCCCCAGCAGTCACGACAGCGGCTTTTGCAGTGGCAGAGAGAGAGACGCCGAGAGCGACGACGAAGCGAGCAGCGATGACGATGACGAGGAGGAGGTGACAGCAGACGAAGGTATAGTGACCCCGACGTATGGCGCACTTGACAGAGCTGTATTTTTATTCATCGTTGCTTCCATCAAAGTTCATGTCGGTGGAAACGTATATACGAACTCGCTGCTGAGCTTTTGCGCTGCGCTGGGCGTCCAACAACGTCCGCTTGGCTACACAGAGCCGCACTTATACACGGGGATGCTAGCGGCGGTGCTGTGGTGGGGCCGGCTGTTTTTTTTAGAGTCGGTGTTCGAGAATCAGCCCCGCGATCAAGATGAGGTTGGTATCGATGCCGTACTGGCATTTCGAGAACAGCATACGACATGGATGTGCACGGGCACGCATACCGTCATAAGTACGATTATCGGGTGGATGGCGTACGGCAAAGGTTGGCGCAACAAGATGGGTGGGCAGGCGTCGATACGATGGACCGAGAACGGAGAGGCCGTGGTTCACATGGGCGAACAGGTCGATGTCGAAAGCTTCACCCGTACGCTTCGCGGTCAGGTCGCGGAGGCTCAGAAGCTGCTGGATAAGCTGTTTGGGGGGTTGTGGCAGAAGGTCAGCCGAACGGTCGACTTAAGCCGCATCGCCGACAACATGGTGAGGCTCGGGGCAGGCCAGTCATTCGCGGCCAACCCGAAGAACGATTGGTTGAAAGCCGGGCCGGCAAAGATAATGGGGCTGATGGAGGCATCAATTTGGGATGCAACACGGAACCGGTGGAAGAAACAGGGGGTCAAGAAGTGGCTCCGACGCTTGCGACAGTTCCGGGAGACGCTCATGGTGCTCGTGCATACGTGGGGCGGGCTCCCGGGCAGGGGACCGGAGTTGACAACGCTGCGACATTGCGACTCGTGGCAGCTGATACGGAATATATTCGTCATGGATGGACAGGTCATGAGTGTCACCGACCGCGACAAGATGAAGGCGATCCGTGATAACGGCCGCAAAGTGGCACGATTTGTGCCCGACGGGATCGGGCGGATGATTGTGGCATACATATCATGGTTAATTCCGGCCGAGCGGGTGCTGCGGCGTGAGTGCAAGCTCGCCGAGCCGCGCGGCGAGCAGCTAGAATACATGTGGAGGGATGGCAGCTCCCGGGTGTGGGATACCGAACGGCTTAGCAGAAAGCTCGCGCGAGTGATGCAGGCCGGCACGGGGGTTAGGATCGGGGTGGGGCGGTACCGGGCGGTTGCTATCGAGATGGGACGACGGATCCGAGGGCTGGTGACGAAGCAGTTGGAGGGTCGAATGGAGGATGAGGACAATGACGACAACATCGAGGTCGATCCGATCACAGGTGAGCCGATCGACTGCGGAGGAAGCTGGAATATTGTGTGGGATTTGCAGTCGACGCATGGAACCCGCATCGCGAGACAGCATTACGCCGTCCATATCGGGTTCCCCGGAAAGCTGCAGCCGGAGATGATTGCAACGTTCAAGGAGATCAGCAAGCTGTGGCATCAGTTTTTGGAGAGCCGCATCGCAGAAGATAAGGCGCCGACAACACGCAAGCGAAATGGTCGAGTGTCAAACAAGCAGAGCGTCGTCGACGAGGACGACAGCCCGGCCCAGACGACTGGCCGCAAGCGTGTAAGGACCGACAAAGGAGCAGGACGACGGGTTATGGAGAAAGATATGGCCGACGGACTGCAGATATTGTTCGGACCGGATGCCGTTTGGCGATCGGACAAGCAAGTCGAGAGCATGCGGTCGATTATGTCATTGAAGAATGGGCAGACGGCCATCAACGTGCTGCCGACGGGGGCTGGGAAAAGCATACTGTTCATGCTGCCGGCGGTGATGCGAGAAACAGGGACGAGCATCGTGGTCGTACCGTTCGTCGCGCTCATGGACGACTTGGTGACGCGAGCAACGGATATGGGCATTGACTGCATCCGGTTCAGGTCGTCGATGAACTCCGGGCGAGAGGGCGTGCCGCGAGCAGCAAGGCTGGTGGTCGTAAGCGCCGATATCGTTTCCAGTGCCGAGTTTTCAGGATACGTAGACGGGCTACTTTGCGCAGGGCTGCTGCAGCGGATATTTATCGATGAGTGCCACACGGTCATCATGGATATCGGGTATCGAGCTAAGCTGGGTGAGTTGCGGAGCTTGCACCGGTACGGGTGCCCGATCGTGCTGCTGACGGCGACGCTGCCGGTCGTGCTCGAGGACTGGTTCCGGGGCGAGATGCTGGCTCAGTCAGCGGTGATTGTGCGGGATCGGACTACGAAGCTGAACTGCCGATACCGAGTCGAGCAGGTCAAGCCCGGGGCCGGGGCGGTTGAGAAGCGCACCGTCGAGGTCATAGAGCAGCTCGACGCGCAGTTGACCGGTCATCAGAAGGGGGTTATATACTGTCGGTCGAGGGGACAATGCGAAGCTATGGCGGAGGCGATCGGGTGCGGCGTTCATCACAGCGGCATGACCGAGAAGGACCGCTATGAGGCTCGAATGGCGTGGATAGAGGGCCGGGCAAGCCGCTGGATTGTGGCAACGACCGGGTTAGGGACAGGGGTCGATATAGCGGGGATAGTTGCCGTTGTACACGTAGAGCAGCCGTATGGCTTGGTGGACTTTGTGCAGCAGACGGGTCGAGGAGGGCGGCGAGCAGGGGAAGTGGTCAAGTCGATCATCATTCATGATGGACGGCCGCAGCGGGAGGACCGACACGGCAGCTTTGTTGATAACATCAATCGGGCGCAGATGGACGCATTCGTGTCGACGCCGGGTTGTCGACGGGCCGTCATCGCCGCTTTTATGGACGGGGTGGCTGGAGAGACGTGCAGAGACGTGGCCGGGGCCGAGCTTTGCGACGGGTGCAAGGCGCAAGCGGAAGGTAAGGTGGATAGAGAGAGTGAGGGTGGGGCAGACGAGGATAACGAGGAGGATGAGGGCGAAGAGCGTGGTAGTGTTTGGAAGGTGTTTGGCAAGAGAGAGGGCATACAGATCCGGACGTTATTCCGATGGCTGGATGAAGTTGCGGACGAGTGTCCGGTATGTCACGTCCGTCGTCACTATAGAGGGCAGGAGACCGGGGAAGTGCCCGACGAGCCGCGGCATAGGCGGGTTGGGCAGTGGTGCGAGACAGTTGCCGACGAGGATTACGAAGTGGTGCGTAAGAAGATCACGTTTGGGCCGCTGTCATGTTGCTTTACGTGCAAGCTGCCGCTTGACTGGTGTGCGGAGACGCAAGAGGAAGAGGGACATTGTGCGTATAAGGATAAAGTGTTGCCGGTTGTGTTGATGGGGCTGCGGAACTGGCGGGTACGGGACTTGGCGAAGGAGCAGTTTGGTATCGACACGCAAGATAAGGATGCTTTTTTCCGATGGTTAGGAGCCCGGCGTCAGTTTCATGGGGAGGGAGGGACGAATATGCATGCATTATGGGAGGCGATTATTTGGGAAGCATATAGGGGTGGTATGTATTGGTTTAAGACAGAATGAGAATAGTATAATAAACTGCTAGGTATAATAGAGAGTGTGGAGTATTTGTAGTATTATAATTAAAGAGGGAAAAGGAATATGTAGGTGAGGAGGGAAGTATAGGGTGGGGGTAGGGGTATTATAGTTTGAGGTATAGAGAGAATAAGATAGATAGAGCTTAACTGAAAAGTATTATAAGTAGGAGGAATTTATACTATATATAAAGATATAATAAGATAGATATAGAGGAAAATAAATAAAAAGTAAGATAGATAAAGAGGAAAGAAGGAATAAAAGATAAAGAATATAAGTTATATAATAGAAAGAAAGTAGAAGAAAAGCTAAAATATAAAAGGAGTTAAAAGTAAGAATAAGAAAAATAAGAAAAAGTAAAAGGTAAAGATATAAAGTAGAGGTAGTATTATAGAGATAAATAAAAGTATATATAAGTATAAGTAAAATTTGTAAGAGAGTAAAACTGAGGATTATAAAAAGTATAGATAATAAATAATTTAATAAAATATAGAAGTAATTAAGAAAAGAAAATAAAGAGTTAACTAGTTATAGAGAGAGATAAAAAGGAGTAAATAAATAATAAATATAGTAAATAAAGTATAAGTAATAATTAAGTAGAAAATAAGTTAGTTAGAGGTAAGATAAAAAAGAAAATATATATTATATACAGTGTGAAGCAGTGCTATTTTACTTATTCGCACAGCCCGAAAAACACCCGCGAGGAATACAGTACTTACAGTATAAATATACTATTTTAGCACTATGTAGCAAAAAGTTAACAGAGTTTCAGGATAAGTAGGTAAGGGAAGAGGAAGTTAAGACGGCAAGAGTTAGGATATGGTAGTTTACTTTTAAAGAAAGAAAGAAACAGAGAGAGAGAATAAGAACAGTAGAGTACTAAGGGTGGGCAGTAGGACTGTTTATTTAGTTTCCGGCAGGGGGGGGGCGGGGGCAGTGGCAGCATAAGAGTTAAGGTTAGGGTGATAGTAGTAGCTGGTAACTGCTAGCGTAAGAGTTATACGAGGGAAAGAGTAGGTTATAGAGTTACATATAGGGGGGGGGGGGAGGTTTAAGGGGTAAAAGCAAATAAGAGGAAGTAAAGTGCAGGGTAGGAGAGAGAAGAGTAGGCAAGAGAGTAAGAGTAAGAGGGTTGGAAAAGAAAGAGTAAGTAGACAGACTTAAGTGAAGGAGAAAAGTAGAGTAAAGGTGGAAGGGGTGGGTAGTTAGGTCAGGGTTAGAGTAAAGAAAAAGTACAGTAATAAAGTGGGAAGAAAAAGAAAAGAGAGAAAAAAAAAGGTAAGGGTGAGTAAAGAAGAAGAAGGGCAGGGTAAAACGAAAAGGCAGGAAGCAAGAGAAAGGAGTGGAAGTAGTAAATACATCGAACGGGGTTGGGGTGTGGGTTGTTGTAGGGTTAAGGAAGAGAGGAAAACGAGAGAGGTAGGTAGAACGTTAGAGTAGGTTTGGGGTAAGAGGGTGGTTTGCAGTGGTATTAAGTATTAGAGAAAAAAAAAGAAAGAGCAGAGAAGTTAATAAGTTAAAGAAAAGGGCAAAGTAGGCAAGTAAGTCAAGGTAAAAAGCAAGAAGGAGGGTTAATATAAACGAGTTAGAAGAGAAGAAAGTAGCTGAGGTAAGAAGAAGAGAAGGAGAGAAGGCAGTCCGTAGAAGTTAAGAGTAGGATGTAGGCGTCAGGGGTTAGAGTTGAATAAAAAGGTGTAACTGGTTGTAGAGGAGTTAGGGAGGAGGAAAGGGGTGTAAGATTGGTAGAGAGAAAGAAAGAGTTGACAGTAGTAGAGGTAGGTAGAGAAGGTAGGAGCAGTTAGAGAGAAAGAGGTAAGAGGAAAAACAGAGAGAAAAAAAGAGTTTGGACGGAAAGAGTAAGTAAAAGGGTTAGACTGGAAAAGTCAGAAGAGGGACAGAAGGAAAAGAGTTAAGCGGGTAAGAAGTAAAGTGTAGGGTAAGAGACAAAAAAGAAAGATAAAGAGAGAGCGAGAAAGGGAGGTTCAGTTGGAAAGAAAGAGGGGAGATAAAGTTTAAAAGGAGTAAACGAGTTGCAAAGGGTAAAAAAAAGAGAGTAAGGGAAGAAGAGAAAAAAAAAGGGGAAAAAGTAAAGAAGCAGAGCAGTAGGTGTAAAAGGGTTTGTGAGGAAAAGCAACAAAGTAGTGAGCGGCGTTGAGGGTTAAGCGGTTTTAAGGGGTTGTAAGAGTTGGTTTATAGGGTGAAGGTGTTAAAAAGAATATAATTTTTTTTATAAGCTTTTTAAAAGGTTAAGTTAAGTGTTAGAGTTAGAAAAGGTAGAGAAAGAAAAAGCAGGGTTAGTAAGAGTGAGTAAAGAAGATAAAAGGTGAAAAGTAGAGAGGGAAAGATAGGCAGGGAAGGGGAAGGTAAGTAAAAGAAAGGAGGGTTAGGTAGTAGGAGTAATAAGAAGGGTAGAAAGTAGAAAGAAGGGACAGTAGAGAGAAGGAAAAAAGAGTAAAAAAAGAAAAAGTAAAGGTAGAGAGGAAAAGTAAAGGTTAGGGTTAGAATGAGTTGAAAGGGTTAGGGGGAGGGCGGGTTAAAAGGGTTAGGGTTAGAACGAGCTGAAAGAGTTAGGGTTAGAGCGGAGTAAAAGAAGTTAGAAGGCAGTAACAGTAGTAAGTGGTGAGAGGGGTGAAAGTAAGAAAAAAGAAAATAAAGAGAAGAGAAGAAGAGTTATAAAGGTTATAAGAGGTAGAGGGGAAGAAGATAAAAAGGCGTTAAAAGGGTTAGTAGCAGCAGTAGAGGTAAAGTAGTAAGGGCAAGTAAGAGTTAGAAAGGGTAAGTAAAAAAAAGGCAAGAGGGTAGGAAGCAGGAGTTAGAGCGGGCTAAGCTAAAGGGAGAACAAGTAGTATAATAAGAGTTGTACAGTATTTAGCAGTATAAGTGCACACAGCAGGAAGTAAGGGTAGTAGTTTGAACCCGAGTGTGTAGCTCCCGGCAGGGGCGCGGGAGCGCTAAAAAGTACAGAGGAGTACTAGGGGTGGGTGGGAGAACCCGTGTGTTTAGCGCCCGGCAGGGGCGCGGCAGCGCGAGGGTTAGGGTTAGGGTTAGGGTTAGGGTTAGGGTTAGGGTTAGGGTTAGGGTTAGGGTTAGGGTTAGGGTTAGGGTTAGGGTTAGGGTTAGGGTTAGGGTTAGGGTTAGGGTTAGGGTTAGGGTTAGGGTTAGGGTTAGGGTTAGGGTTAGGG